>JAAGNO010001531.1:70872-88633 GCA_033439905.1 Ceryle rudis | reverse complement strand
TCTGAAGGGTTCATACCCATCCAACACAGCACTCCAGGTGTGCAAGTCATCCCGCTGGGGTTCTGTGATGGCAACTATATCATAGTTTTCCTGCTGTACAGTGGCTTCCAGCTCCTCCTGTCTGTTGCCCACGCCACGTACATTGGTGGAGATGCACTTCAGTTGGGCTATTGATCCCATCACCTTTCTGGGGGGAGAAGGCTCAATTCCTACCTGACCATCCCCAGGTGCTTCTGTGATTTCTAGCCCATCAACATCCTTTCTGTCTTTGCTATCACATGACACTCCATCCTCTACCTCCACTGGGATGGCAGACCAAAGGACCTTGCTAGCACACCATCCCTCGAACACTGATGTGCTGCCTCCAAGGCTTATCTCCATCAAGCCAGGTTTTAGCCTTTCCCCGCTTCAAATCCAGTTTAAAACTCTTTCAAGGAGCCCTGCCAACTCCTGTGCAAAAATCCTTTTCCCCCTTGAGACAGGTGTACCCTGTCTGTCACCAGCAGGCCTGGTGTTGTGTAAATCAGCCCATGATCAAAGCACCCAAAGTCTTGCTGGTGACACCAGGCTCAGAGACAGATATGGATCTGATGGGTCTTCCTGTTTCTTCCCTCATTGTTCCCGGCAACTGGAAGGATAGAAGAGAATGCTCCTTGTGCTCCTGATCCCTTGACCAGCTGTCCCAAGGTCCTGAAGTGTCTCTTGATTGCCCTTGGATTTCCTGTTGCCTACCTGAAAAGTTGACAATGGATAATAATCCGAGGCCCATACCACAGTAGGAAGTTTTCTCACCACATCTTTGACCCAGGCCCCAGGGAGGCGGCAGACTTCCCTATGAAGCAGGTCAGGTCTGCACATCAGGCCTTCCACTCCCTTTGGAAGGGAGTCATCCATGACAATGATTCATCTTTTTGTCTCTGCAGAAGTAGTTTGGATGTAGGGCATAGACTGACTTAATTTCTGCTATACTTCTAAGTTAAATAAATAACAGTCCTAATTCTTCTTATTAGGTTCTGCTTGCCTCGCACCTGTAAAGCAAGGGCCCCTGGGAGGTGGGGTTGTTGCTGAGGGGATGTGCCTCTGCACTGGACAGGAACCTGTCACCGTTGTCCTTCTCCTGCTGGTCACTGTGTTCAGTCCGATGGAAATGGAAAAGGGACTCTTCTGTGTTACGACTGCTGGGCCAGTCTCAAGGAAGGCAGGGTATGATTCCAGTGATCAGTCTCCCTCTCACACTCCTTGATACTCTTCTACCTGCTCATTGCCTCCTGGAGCTTTGTCACTAAGCAGAGGGATTCCTCTACCTGGGCCCACCTCCCACAGTGTGGTCAGTGCTGCTGCCCTGTGCCCGTGTGGGAGCTGCGCACGGCCTGCAGCCTGATGCCTGGGTGGTCGCATGTTTCCACTGGAGCTCCATCTGGGAAGCTGCATCAGTTGTGGTGGGTGCCCTGCTTAGACAGGCAGTGGTTTTCTGCCAGGTGGAAACCCTCCCTGGTGAGAGCTTTCAGCACCCTTCCTGTGCACCCTTCCTCACAAACTGCTGTACACTGCAAAATGGTTGTGTCCACCTCCATGGGGCACGCCAGACAGTTTCCATGGGGGCATGTTCCCCCAACAAGACGTTGAACCAGCCCAGAGGATGGGGTTGTGAACAAGAGAAAGGGTGGTTTATTTCCAGGGAAGGAGGGAGCTGTGGCTCACATAAGCCCCCAGGCACACATCCAGGAACAAGAGAGTAGGGTGTGACCATGGATGTTCCCCTGCAGTCACATAGCCCACATCACCAGGATGGGGACAGAGGCAAGGAGATGGCAGAGCTGGTCAAGAAGACCACGTGGTGAGAGGGGAGCAAGAGTAGAGAAATATGACCTGCACCTGGAGGTGAGCCACAGCCACCACACTTCACCACCACGAGGGGACACCCAGCTGGGTCCTACATCTTTGGCTGCCAAAAGAGCAGGGGGACACCACTGAAGCAGGCAGAAGAAAGGTTCTGGCAGATGCAGCCAGCCATGCCTGGGGAGCAGCCCTGAATGTGCTACAGAGGGATTCTGGTGATTCAGGTAGACCAAGAGTGACTTTGCAGGAGCTGTGGGCTCAGAACTGCCAGTGAAAGCAGGCAGCAGAGGCCAGCAGCCAGAAGGATACAAAAGGAGAAAACAAAGGCAGACACCAAGAAGGGATGTCTTGTGAAATGGCTTCGTAGAGCAGTGACAGCAGCACAAACCCCGGGGCCAGCAGCACTGTCTGGCTGCTAGAGCAGCTCTCACTGCTGGATCCAGCCCAAGGAAAAGGGACTGAACCTCTTATTGTCCTCCATAGCTTACAGGCAGCCCAGCTGGGCTGGCACAGCCACCCACTGCTGTGCCCAAGCATTGTGTTCAGCTGTTGGATAGCCACTCTGGCCAGAAATGAGATTTGGACATTAAATGAATGGGAAAAGGGTCAGCTCACCAGTGGGTCAAGCTGAACTCTGCCACTTGCTGTTCAACCCCCTTCCAGTTAGTTAATTCATGGTAATCATTAATACCAAGACCCTGTCCATATGTGGAGCTTCACAATAGCTAATTTTTAAACTGTCACCACAACTACACGATGTTACATGTGTCCTGGTTGAAGCCACCTTCCTGTTTAAACACTCTTATGGCCAGTACAGCTCCTCGCTGATTAATAGTGGTTTTGAAACCACCAAAAAAAATCTGTTGGCCAGCATTCCCTTCCATTTTGTAATTTTAAAGCAGTATTAAAGGGAATTAATGGAAATATGGCTTCAGAATAAAAGCAAGGCTTAAACTTTATTGAAAACCCTTTGAACTCTAGTTAAATTAATTTTCCTTCTGCTCTTGAGATTTCCAAACACAGATCAGGCAGTTCAGCAGTCACAAACCATGCAAACATCTCACCTTTTGAAGGTCAACAACTAAGTAGACACCAATGACTAAATACTGGACCCAAAACCTGGAAGGATATCTCTTCCCTACCAGTGTTGGTGACCACCATTCCATCAGTGAAAGACCTCCACTGTCTGCAGGATCTCTGAGGACCCCAGAGGCAGCCTTGACCTTCCAGTTCCCCCTCTCTCCCCCAAGCATAAGAGAAATTTGATTCCTGGATATTGATCAAAATGTTCTCATGAAGATAAAATCTGAGAGGAACAGCTTCTCCTGTCCTCACCACTCCACTCCCTGATCACCTGGGGCTGGCACAGCCCTGAAGGCACTGCTGGACCCTGGCTCTCAAACCACCTCACCCTTTCCAGTAATTACTGTTTTGCAATATGGAAAATAATAAAAGTCTTGGGACTATTAAGAGCTCTGGGAGGAGCAGAGAGAGGGCAGCAAAAGGCCAAGCTGAGCAGATTTCAACCCCCCTCCTGAGAGTTTTTATGCTCAATGGCATTTTAATCCTATTGGCATTTCCAGCTGCAAGGATAAAGGACCAAAAATCCTAGGCAGAAGTGTGGGGGAACTCTGGGGTGAAGCGCTCAGTGGGATGTAGCAGCCCTCTCCCAGAGCCCCCACAGCATCATCCATCAGTCCCTTGCCCACACACTCTGTTTGCGCGGGTACCTCAGAGCTGGCAGAAGCGTTGGCAAAACCCAGCTAAAGTGTGACATGGCACTAACAGCTCCTGAAAACTGTTGCAAGAATAAGGAAGTAATCAGAAAAATTTCTTGCTTCAGATGCTTTGCTAAAAGTTGCGTAAGGTGGGGAAACATGGCTGTGCTCTGCAGGAGTCATGATCGGTTACATTATACACAAAGGGTGCTGGATGGGGAGAAACAGCTTCATGCCACTAACTTTGAATCACAGTGGAAAAGGAAAACAAACTCCTTTTGGGAACCCTGGTCACTGGCAGTGACTGAGGGCCTCAGTATGGCTGCGTCCACAGCTTTGCAAGACCCAAGCTGAGATTTGTTTTTTCCCCTCCGACAGAGGTTTTGCCTTTCAACATGTGCCCCCCTGAATACCAACAACCTTCTCCCTTCATCTGCATCTGCCAGTGGCATTCACTGCAGGCAGAAAGCCCTACCCCTGTTCTGCCATGTGAAACGCAGACAGACACCACAGTCAGAGTGCACCAGGACCACATGTCAAGGGCAGAAAGAGAGAACAAGCTTTGGAGAAACACTGGTCATCTGTGCAGTAGTGCAAGAGACATCCCCCCACTGAAAGGCATCACCAGCTCTTACAACACCATCCTCTCTCATTTTCAGCCTCACCAGGGGCCTTCAGCAACAAGCCTCCAAGAGCCCATTCATGCTCAGCCTATCAGTCCCTGCCCAAGCAATGACAGTGGAACACTGGTCCCTAGCTCCCCCACACTTCTGCCCCTGCCTGGACATGGCCCCGTTGATCCAGACCCTAATCCAGTCTTCCCAGACAGACCTTGGACGTGCCTGGTCACTGCAGACTTGCCTGCTGGTTCCCAGGCCGTGTCCAACCCTGCTACAGTCCCCAGACCTGATCCCAACCTCAATCTTGCCTTGTCACCACCAGCTTTCCGGGAGACCTGGACACTGGGCTGACCCCAGCTACTATCTCAGTGCCCATCCTGCTCACTTCACATGGAAACAGTGATGGATGAGTCCCCTGCTCACCCAGTTGTGCCATTATGCTGTGCTCCCCATCCCTTCAGGGGCAGTCAGCCCTTGTGGTACCCTAGTATGTGGGAGAGAACAACACAAAGCTATCTCCTAGTTAGACCAGGGAATGCAAAACAAGACCCTGAATCCTTTGTAGGACAGTAAGCCTATGGTTCCATCCATTTACAGCTACTCTGGGCGATCATTTTTTGTATGCAGTAGTAAAGATTTTCCCATTGAACCAAACATTTCTACTGAGTGCTGGCTCTTGAAGGAGTCCCAGAGCCCTAAGCTGCCATCAACACCATCTTCTATAAACATGACATGAAAAAATAACATGACATGAAAAAATAACATGACATGAAAAAACAGCAGGAAAGGATTTATGGAGATGCTATTACAAACAAGGTATTTGCTCTTCTTGCACATTTCCCTTGAGGTGGAAAATCCCCATGAAAAGACCAGGCTGGCCTTTAGTCAAGGACTTCAGACTTGCATAATTATAGAATCATAGAAACATTAAGTCTGGAGATAACATTCAAGATTGTCAAGTCCAACCCTCTACTAAACATCATCATGACTACTAGAGCACGTCCTGAAGTGCCACATCTATGCATTTTTTGAACACCTCCAGGGATGATGATTCCACCCCTTCCCTGAGCAGTCAGTTCCAATGCCTCACCACTCTCTCAGTAAATAATTTTTTCCTGATATCCAACCTAACCTTCCCTGGCACAATTTAAGCCCATTATCCTCTCATCGCTCATTACCTGGTAGAAGAGACCAACACCCACTTCACTACAAGCTCCCTTCAGGTAGCTGTAGAGAGCAATAAGGTCTCAGCCTTCTTTTCTCCAGACTAAACAACCCCCTGTCCCTCAGCCACTCTTCATAAGACATTTTCTCCAGATCCCTCACCAGCTTTTTCACCCTTCTCTGGACCAGCTTCAGCACCTCAATGTCTTTTTTATACTGCAGCGCTTGAGCTGCAGCCTCATCAGTGCCGAGTACAGGGGCACAATTGCTTGTCTAGTCCTGCTGGCCACACTATTCCTGATGCAGGCCAGAATGCCCTTGGCCTTCTGGGACACCTGGGCACACTGCTGCCTCATATTCACCTGTCTGTCCACCAGCACCCCTAGACCCTTTTCTGGTGGGCAGCTTTCCAGCCACTCCTCCCCCAGCCTGTAGCATTGCCTGGGGTTGTTGTGGCCGAAATGCAGGACCTGACACTTCCTTGTTAATGCTCATACCATTAGCCTCAGCTCATTGATCCAACCTGTCCAGATCCCTGTGAAGAGTCTCCCTACCCTTGAGCAGATCAACACTCCCGCTTGACTTGGTGTTGTCTGTGAACTTACGGAGGGTGCCCTTGAGCCCCTTGTCCAGATGATCAATAAAGATATTAAACAAGCCTAGACCCAAAACCAAGCCCTGGGGAACCACTATTGGCCAGCTGTCAGCTGGATTTAGCTCCATTCACCACAACTCCCTGGGCTCAGCCATCCAGACAGTTTTTAACCCAGCAAAGGGTACACCTGTTTATGCCATGGGCTAACAACTTCTCCAGCAGAATGCTGTGGGATATGGTGTCAAAGTCCTTACTAAGTCCAGGTAGACAACATCCATGGGCCCTGCCTCATCTACCAGGCAGGTCACCTGGTTATAGAAGGAGATCAGGTTCGTTAAGCAGGACCTGCCCTTCATGAACACATGTTGGCTGGGCCTGATCCCCTGGCTGTCATCTGCGTGCCATGTGAGCGCACCCAAGATGAACGGCTCCATAATATTCCCCAGTACCAAGGTCAGGTTGACAGATCTGATCCTCCTTCTGACCCTTCTTGTAGATGGGCATCACATTGGCAAGCCTTCAGTCATGTTGGACCTCCCCTGTTAACCAGGACTGCTGGTAAATGATGTAAAGAGGCTTGGCGAGCTCCTCTGCCAGCTCGCTCAGCACTTACCGGGTGGATCCCCTCTGGCCTCATGGACTCATGAATGTCCACTTGGTGTAGCAGGTCATTAACTGCTTCCTCCTGAATTATGGGGGGTTTGTTCTGCTCTCCATCCCTGTCTTCCAGCTCAGGGTGCTGAATACCCCGAGGATAACTGGTCTGACTATTGAAGACTGAGGCAATGATGGCAGGCTTCAGCAAAGCTGGAACTACCAGCCTGTGACTCTTTTCTTGTGGGTCACAAGAGATGCTAGCACAGAATTTTAGGGCACAGCAGCAAACAGCTTCACCAGAAGAACAATCAGCTTTTTACTCATTAGTGTAATATTTCTATTAGTAAGACTTGCAGGCTCTGTCTGTGACAGAGGAGTTAATAAATTGGAGAAGCCAAAGAAGGGGACCATCTTGCTCTGGTTTAGCACTCTGAAAGTTAAATGTGGGCTGCCTCTATCATCTCAGGGGGTAGACCTCTTCAGAGGTCAATTTACCCCACCATAGAAGAGGTAGCACAAAGTCTGCTATGGATGTAGTAGAGGACACAGATGGTGGCTCAGACAGGGCACCCACTTGCTTGGTGGCTAAGAGAGATTATTCCCACTTTCAACAATCAAAGCTGAATTAAAGGATTAACTGGTTGAAAGTCAAGCTGTCCTGATTTTAAGGAGAAACAGAGGCACCTGGAGCTGTTCAAGATTCAGTCTACTGTACTCACAAATGACACAGTACAGGTTGCTCATTTATCCAGCAGCCACAGTGCAATTTCTTCTGGTCACAGGTGACTGCTTAAAAATAAAAGAGGCAGGGGCAGAAAGGTAGGGAAGGGAAAAGCAGAGGATGTGCCATGGACAAACTCCTGTGGGAGGGACATGCCCCCAGCTGGGGCACTGTGAGGGAGTGCTTGGGGCTGTGGTCAGCTCCTGTTCCAGCTTATGCACTGCTAGCATGAAGGGTTTTGGCTTGAGGGGACAAGCCAGGGAGCAGTACCCCAACCCAAACCTTGGACATAATCATCTCCTGAAGGTTTTCAGTGGGGTGCCGAGTCTGCTAAACTCTCTTTCCTGCATCTGCAATCTTCAGCAGCAGGGTGCTGAGCCAAGAAGCAAACTCCAGCATCTTTGGCACAAAACACAGCCCTCCTCCTCCCCAGGAACAGAAGCTCTTTCTACTCATGCAGCTTGACCTGGGACTGATTCTGAGCTCCAACCCCTGGCAAGATGGGTGCCTAGTTTGAGGAAAGATCCCCTTTTTCTTCTTTTTTTCTTGTCATTAATTCTGCCCCACCCAGTTCACAGTTGTCAAACTCTCGCTTTCATGTATCTGTTACTCAAAGACTTTGATGGTGAAAGGGAAAGCAGAGGAGATATATAAGATCATTATCTGTAAGATTAGCTAAGGTTAAGGAGCAATATAAAGATGAAGAAAGGCCTTAGGCACTATCTCCTGATGTTAGTTTAAATTTTTCCAGACTGGTTGAGGAACATCTGTAAAGAGACACATCCCGCACCAACAGAAGGACAATAGCCCAAAGGTCTCTGAACACTAATGTCCATTCCCTGGGGCACAGGGGCTGTTGTGGAGGGACATCATGCCAACCCCTCCCTGGAGCTACCACACATGGAAGCACAAACATTACACTCCAGAGATGATCGTCAGACTCTCCGAGGCAGGTGGAAAGTACTGCAGCTACATGAATACCAGCAGAGCTCTTCCATTCCTTCTGATCTGTCATGTCTGCAATTTGTCCTAGGCCACTTTAAAGCCATATGGACGTATATGGCTTCCCCCTTCTCTCCTTTTAATGCCAAACAGTCTGAAGGTCTCTAGTGTCTCTCTTCTGGGGCTCAGTTCCTCTTAACTATTAACTTCTTCCCAACCTGGACCTACAGTATCCCTATTCAGAAACAGCCTTTTCAAAGGTGGGTTCAACAGATGTCAAGAGGAGAAGGCTCCTTCTAGGATGTGGTGTCCCAGAAGACTGTTTGCAGCAGTTTCTATTCCATGCTTCTCTGCTTCCCAGCTGGTTGAACTGCTGAGCTTCACTGGGCGAGTGTCTTACTTGGGCTACCTTCAACTGAGATCATTTCTCCAACTGGGGAAAGATATCTACAGCCCACTCTACTGCACGACCAGAGCCAATAGTGGTAGTATGTACACCTATGCTTGCACGTGTCTTGCTTCGATCAACATTCCATGGCATCCACATTTCCCTCAGCCTTGTTTCACACAGAATTAATTGTTTTCCTAAATAGCAGCTCTCGCTTCCTTAAAGCATCCTGGGAGAAGCCCTAAAGAATGAGTTGACCTTACCCAGCTTCATGTCTGGTGGGACAGGAAGCCTTCCAAGGTTTCCTGATAGCTGCCATGGGTCAGCATATTGCAGAAGATACAGAGGATAACTGTGAGAAAGAACCATAAAGCAGTAAAGATAGAAATAAATGGCCCAGAGGAAGGTCATTCCCTTGGCCCACAGCAGAGAAAGGGATCCAAAGCCAAAGCAGCAGAGGTGAGGGGGGCACAAACTGTAATACATCATCCCTGGAACAAAGTTCAGCCAAACTGTAGTGTAATGAATCCCCTCTGTGCAAACAACGGCTGCTTGCTCAGCAAACACACCTACTTCAGTCCCAGCTGCTGCAGCCTCAGCCAGGATTTTTGGAGGAGAGGATGTTTTAACATCTGCAAAAACTGGTGTTTGGACCACTTATGCAACTGTTGCGTGTTGGGGGGTGAACTTTCACAGGCAGTCACAGCGCACCCCGCTCACTGAACTCAACCCACTTCTCACTGAATCACCATCATCAGCCTTCAGCAGTGCAACCAGGAGTGCTCTTTCTCTCCTGGATGCAGGCGGGTCCCACTTACCAACAGGACTTGGTAAAACACCCACGTCCAAACCCACAGCACGTGAGGGATTCCATCCCCACCTTCTTCAGGTCCTTGGCTTTCTGTAGGACTATGTGCAGAAATTGTGCACTTGGTCCCTCCGGGAAAAATGTGCCCTCAGACACAACAGGAAGAGAGAGCTCTCCAGGCCCAGGAACAAAATGAGAAAGGACATCAGAGACATCAGGGCAGGAGGAAGGAATGAAGGCAGTCAGGGAGATCATACAGGGGCAGAGTGCCTCTGCTCAGGTGGGCAGGAAGGAAATGAGTTGCTTGTGCTCCTCTTCCTCACCATATCCCCAAGACTACTGCATCCACCTCCATTTTCTTTTCTCTTGCCTCACAGTTCTACACAAAGCACCCATTCTGGTTCTGGAGACCACAGCATGGTGCTTTCAGTCCCCATATTCTAATGTATCTCTGATGAGTCAAAGCTCTCCTCACACATAGACTCTGGACCTGGATCTGTCCCTCTAAACCTCCGACTCACTGCTGCCAATAAGAAATGGCAACGCCAGCCTTGTCCTGGCATGTAGTGCTGTTTGCACAGCCCTTGCTCAAACACAATGGCCAAAGCTGACTTTGCACAGGGCACAGCTCCCCACCAGCAATGCTGCAACCTCCCTCCCACTCTGACCTGCTACCTTAGCCGAATTACAATGCTGCATTGTGCGTCTCCATCTCTGTTTCAGTGTTTGTGGGAACTTGCAGACAGGTGTCCACATTTCAGCTGTGGAGGATTAAGGTTCACACTCTTTCTATGACTCACCTTGTCACTCCTCAACTAACCCACATCTTGTCAGGCACAGACATCCAAATTAATTTAATAACTGTGGTTGTATACCATAAACAAGCATAAATCTCAGACAGTATTGTACAGCGAGGCTTTGCTGGTCTTGGGGAAGGCAACAGTGACTTGGCCAATATTCAAGCCCTGGATACCTTCCGTGTCATCACTGTCTTGAAGGCAAGAAGCGATGGCAATGGGGTTTATCTACAGCCTCAATGCTAGCTGAGATGTGGCAGAAGCAAGCAGATAGTTTGGGGGCCCCAGCAGAAGCCTGACCTACAGCTGTTGCTCTAAGGTAATGTTCCCCATTTGCACCTTGAGCTGTGAGTGGGGGTTCAAAGCAGTACCATTTGCACTTGAAAACAGCAAAAATAAATAAATAGATCCATTGGCAAGCACTGGGTCTCCAAAAGAAGGAAGTCCTCTGGGAGGAGAGCTTCAAGTCCAGAGCCCTCCTGGCCAAAAGGAGAAGTGGCAGACCACTACCTTTTGTGTACATTATGTGTGCAACAGAGTAAGGTGTAGGAACAGAGCATCAGCTTTTCATTCATAGTCAAAGGCATCATACACTCGCTCATGGAAGCTCCAGGGACCAGCCCAAGAAGCTGGTGGGATAAGCACAGCTCAGATTTGAATGTTTTTCTGTGGGGATTTGACTTAAAATGTCCTTCCTTCTTGGGGTGAAGAGGTCAGTGGCAAAGAAGCCAGACCAGAACAGACCAACACGTGCTGGTGGAAAAGCAAGGTGGCAAAGTGAGGCTTCTTGTGAACCTCTTCAGCTCCTCTGCAGGCTTCCAAGGCTGCAAATTGTTTTTGGACACATCAACAGATTCCTCCATCACAACTGAGGACAGAAAATGCAAGGATTTTTTCCTACAAAAGGTAGCTCTGATCAGGAAATACTTTATTGTCCCTGTTCTCTGGGTAGCTAACTGCAATTTCCACGCTGCTTTGATGACCCCTGCAGGGACAAGCAGTAAAGAGTCCCGAGTTTTTAATCCTTTCCTTTCATAGAAGAGCAGTGGTGTGGACATGGGCACTGCCATTTTTGTAGGGGACAGCTATCAAGGCCAGTCAGTCTCTCCTCCCCAGGGGAAGCAAAGATTTAACACTCACAGGAAGATCCTGCACTTCGAGGTCCTTTTGCAGAGAAGAATGACTGCTCTCAGTAGCATCCAGCTATGGTTTGGTATGAATGGAGAAACCAGATCCATGCATCTGCTGCATGGAAATTGCTGCAGAAGAACCAAAATTTGAGTGCATGCACATTGCTAACATCATGGAGTGGTATTGGCCATGTCCAAGGATATCTCCTTATGTTTTCCATCTTTTCCTTGTCTTTGACATACGGAGCTCCTCCATCCCGCCTGGAACTCCCAGATCTCTGGATAGATGTTTTCAAGCTCATGCTTCTACGTAGCCACATAGCCAGCATTTTTTCCCTTTCCCTAGTGACACTATTTCTTCTCCAAGTTCTTCAAGGACGTTAGCACTAGTCCTCTTGTTCTCTGCCTTGCTGATGGCACTCCATGGCCAGATTCCCAACAGATCCTATACAGCCTCACAAAAGGACTAGCACTCTTGGTACAGGAGGAGGCGGCAGCTCTGTCTTGTGCACTGGTGTGCAGCAGGGACTTGGAGAGAGCAGAGCAAACTCTCACCTCCCACCTCCCAGACACGAAAAGAAGATCTGATTTAATTGCTGACGCCTCCTCCAACACTAGCTGACCATGACACACACAGTAATTATATTTCATCATAGCTGCAAGTATCCCTAGTATGAACTGAACCACTGTTTTGAGAGGTCTCAGACAAAAGGCTGTTAAAGGAATATCAAACATCACATATTCTGTTGTGATGTCCTCCTTGCAGGGTGCTCAGTGGAATGCTCTGCAGTACCTCTCTGCTGATGCATGCACCCTCCACCACAGCAAGCATTGTCCAGAGGCAGAAGGCAGGACACTGGTTGTGGCATGACCCTACAAAGACATCTCAGTCAGCAGGGCAGATATGCAAAGGATACTCCCCATGGAGGCTCAGCAGAGCACCACATCTTGACCATCATCTTCAGATGATAACCCTTGGCTTCTCTCCATAACTCAGGGAATTCCCCTTGGTGAGAGGTGGGACCGGCGTAACTCACACATCTCCACCTTTGGGGCAGCTGTTTTGTACTCACATGTCAATGCTGTAGCTTTTCTAGAAACCATCAAATCTCTCTTAAAAAACATAAAATCTCTCTTAGAGAAAATCTCAATCCCTTTTGTTGTGGTTTGGGTTTTTTTTTTATTTTTTTTTTTTCACCAGGTGAGGCGCTCTGTCATAAATAGGAGGTGGCATCAAACTATGAGGTCCCCACCCTGTTTGCCTGCTGATTTGTTTCAAAAGGCATTTGCTCTGTAAACACTTGCTCCACCTAGTTTCCCTTGGTCAACAATGGCTTTTCTAGCCATTTCCACTATTTTGTTGCAGGCACCAGGCTCTAGGAGCTGGGGCTGGACCCAGCACTTACCTACTCCTCCAGGTCAGGTGCAGCTGCACAGGACTCACAATGGCCATGGAGAGTCCTAAAGATATCTTTGGCCATACCCAGGTCAAATACAACTTCCTGAACTTGGCAGTAGCCTCCTTTCCCACTCTGCTCAGTACTAAAGAGGCCATATCTGATGTGCTGGGTTCAGCTCTGGGCTCCCCCACTACAAGAAGATGCACTTACTGGAACCAGTCCAGTTGCAAGGCCACAAAGGCAATGAGAGGTCTGAAGTATCCTTCATACAAGGAGAGGCTGAGAGAGCTGTGCCTCTTCTGCCTGAAAAACAGTAGTCTCAGGGGGACTTCATATATGTGTATAAACACCTAATGGGAGGCAATGAAGGTGAGGGAGCCAGGCTCTTCTCAGTGGTGCCCAGTGACAGAACAAGAGGCAATGGCAGCAAATTAAAACACATGCAATTAACCCACAGGAGCTGCCCCTTTCACCTCTGCTGAGGAGAAGAGCCCATAGTGCCTCAGGGATGGGATGCCCACTTTCATTTCTGCTTCCAGATACCTACAGACAGACCAGCAAGTCCTCCCAGTACCATATAAGCTGGTGTCTTTAGAGAAGAAGACTTGGATAGTCATCAGGAACTGTTCAGAAGATTCTGAATCCTACAAAGCCCTGAGGAATCTGATCTAATGGCAAAGCCATCCTAAAAGACACTGGTGTCTCAGTGCCCCAATGCTGCTGGTGCTGCAGGCTTCATAGGCTTCAAGACAAAGCCCTGGTTTGTGAGGGATCACTCTAATCTCTCAGAGATCTCTGGCAAGGAAACAAAACCAATCGAAAATAAATGGTAAAGCCTGTTCCCAAGGTGAGTGCAAATGTATTTGGTCATTCAAAAGCTTCTGATAAAATGAGCAAGATTAAAGAACAAGTAAGTGCATGGTTCAGGCCAAAGTCCCAATGCAAACTGAAAAGGACACAGCCAGAAGCAATGACATGCTCCTCACCTAAACCTGAGCACACCCAGCTCTTCTTCAGCTTTCACACCCATGAGGAGTTCTGCCCAGTGCTGGCACAGGCTCTGCCTTGTCCCCTCTGGGACAGGTCCCCCGCACCAGCGGGGATCCCACACAGCCCAGCAGCTGCAGCATGTCAGCACTGGGCCTGCACTCAGCTGTCTCCACACTTTGCTCTCAACTTCCCAGCCAGATGTATTTGCCCAAGTTGTCCCTGAGCATCTCTTCAGAGGGAGTTGGTATTGACAGGCACGTCACCGCAGAGCAGACTGACTTCTATGTCTGTAGGGAACTGCTGAAGTTAATAGGAACTAATTAAATGAGCATGTCTCACTTGCTCTGCAAAGTGTAAAATTAACTATAAATCAATTTAGGTAGGCTCTAATGGACTGGCAGCTGCCCAGCAGCAGAAAGGGAGGCCCAGCATATGATAGATTTCAAAATTACTTGGAAAGCAAACTTGCACATTGCTGATAATGCCCTGCACTGGACTCCCAAGGAAAAGTCATCTAGAAATTATCGTGGGTCTTTTCATGAATAGGTCTATCTGGAAACTGGTCTGAAAAGCAAACAGAAAAGCTTCAGAAAGAGTTTGCTGGGAGTGAGTGGAAAGATCATCCCTCTCTGAAGTTTTTCTCCATCAAAGGTTTTTCAGGAATGACTGCAGACCTAGTAAATTGGTATCTCCCAGACCCTGGCTTCCCCAGTCTGTCACTGCTGGGGAGACACACACAAACCTCTCATATTTTCATCCCACTTTGCAATCTAGCAAGCTCCAGGCTGCCAGGCCATGAATGAGATGGCCAAATTGACCATGTGTAGTTAGAAAATTCCAAACCTAAGTCCTTGCTTAAGTAAAGCTCATGCACACACACAAAGCAGCAAAGAAATAAAAATGAGGGAAAAAAATTGATGAAGAGATGTGAACAGGGATAGCATGCAGGATTCATGCTCCTCTCTCTTGCTGAGATCAGGACAATGAATTGTGGCATTGCTTGAAGGTACAGTTTTATGCACCAGCTCAGGTTGTACTTTTGTGCCTGTTAGAGGCACGTCCCCACATAGCCTTTCCTCCTATGCAGGTCATACTCAGCAGCGGACAAGTGGGGCAGTTCTGCATCACAAGGACAGTCCTCACATGTACACAGAAGTTATGAGTCCATTAGGTCACCTCAGCAGGACCTGGCTGCCCAGTGAGCAGAGACAGAGCCCCATCCCTCCTACAAGGGCACATTTTGCTTCTCAAGACACAAAGCTGCAAAAGACACATTTGCCTGCCCATACCCTGAACCCTGCTCCGGCATCTGTGGGAGAGAAGAGACCACTGGATGTAATCTCAGAGGACTGCCATCTCCAGCCAAGGCCCTCAGACACTGAGTCCCATCCTGCCAGGCTATGCTCCAAAACAGCCTCTCCTGGATGCAGTTGCAAGGTAACAGAAGCAGCCCAAGAATGTTGCTGACACCCTGCAGATGTGGTTTCCGAGACAAGAAGCATGCAGGCAGATGAGAGCATATGCCATGCTTCATGTCACCAGATCTCAGCAGGTGCAGACAGCTTTGCCTTTTGAGTTTCTCTTCCACGGATGTGTCAAGACATGCCCAAGAAATAGGCTGCCAGGCAGCAAGCAGGAATACAAGAAATCCTGACCAGGATTACATACCAAAACTGGACCTCCCATGAGGTCCCCATGGAAAAATAGGCTTTTCCTTAGGGAAGCAAATGAGCTGAGCAGTGGAAATCCTACAAGTGACAAGCGAGCAAGAGAAAACAAAGAGGAGCAAAATTAAGCCTGTCTGGGCACCCTCCTATTGATGAGCATCTGGATGCTCCCAGGCAAAGGTTCCTCATGCTCTGCAGCAATAGGATGCCCCCCAAGGTCATAGAATCATAGAATGTTTTGGGTTGGAAGGGACCTTTAAAGGTCATCTAGTCCACCCCCCCTGCAGTGAGCGGGGACATCTTTAATGAGATCAGGTTACTCAGAGCTCTGTCCAATCTGACCTTGAATGTTTCCAGGGATGGGGCTTCTCTCACTTCTCTGGGCAACCTATTCCAGTGTTTCATCATTCTCACTGTAAAAAATTTCTTCCTTATATCTAGTCTAAATCTATCCTCTTTTAGTTTAAAACCATTACCCCTTATCGTATTGCCAATGGGTCCTGCTGAAAAGATTGTCTCCACCTTTCTTATAGGCTCCTTTTAAGTATTGAAAGGATACAATATGGTCTTGGCAGATCCTTCTCTTCTGCAGACTGAACAACCCCAACTCTCTCAGCCTTTCTTCATGGGAGAGGTGTTCCAGCCCTCTGACTACTTTTGTGGCCTCCACTGGACTCACTCTGGCAGGTTCATGTCATTCCTGTGCTGAGGACTTCAGAGCTGGACACAGTACTCCAGGTGAGTTCTGTTCCTGGGGGATGCTAACAGTCCCCTTATCCACCTACCCAACATCACCATGGCCCCCCAGTCAGGCTTATCCATCTCAGATCACATGGGGCATGGCTGTGCAGGGGGAAGGAGAAGCAAGAAGCACCCACCCTCAGTCCCATCAGCAGAAAGGGGTTTAATCCCTGCAACTGGCAAGCTCACTCATGGCTCTCACCCGGCGCCAGGCTCTCAGATAAGCTGCCAGTCTGGACCGATAGCAGGAGCACAGGATGGGTGGAGAATGTGACAGCACCATTGTAAACTTGTGGTGTTGATGAGGTCGACAGGGAGAGGCAGAGTCTGTCTGTGCCAAGGTGAGGGGAACTGCTGCCTCCCTGCTTTCGAGGGAGAAGGGAGGAAGCTGGGCCTTTTTGTCCAGAGAAAGCCAAGGTCTGGGCTGGAAGTGACTTATCTGCCCGGAATGCATTTCCTGAGACCCATGGGCATGGGTGAAGGGAAAGCATGAATTCCCAGGGTCTGCTCCACCTCTGCCAGGAAGAAGGTGGGCAGCCAGGTCCTGCAGAACTGGGTGGTGTTGCACAGCCTGAGCCACTGGTCCTCATGGCACATGTCACAGGCATGCATGCTCCATCTCCACCACCACCCTAGGTGTCTGGTGCCCAAATATGAGAAGCATGCAGTCCTGCTACCTGGTTTTAGGAGCCCTAGTCACACAAAAATATGGCTGTGTCTTGTTGATGCCATGCAGAATGCTGGGATGATCCTTGAAAGGGAAGGATGTGGAGGAAAAGCTACTGAAGAAGTAGGAGACCCTAGTCAAAGGACTGATTGTAGGTCTCCATGATGGAGGTCAACCTCCCAGTCCTTCTTTGTGTTGTCTTATGTTGTCCACCAGTCAGTAAGAAGCAGACCTCGTAACCAGTTTTCTTCTGGTACTAGGAAACAGGTGGCTTCCTAGCAGAGCTGTCCTGTTGCTGGTCATCCTGGCACAGCACAGGCCCAACATAGGGGGTTGAGGACTTTGCTAGCTTGGTGAACATGGGAGGTTAGTCCGAAGATAGTAAATGCAAGACATCAGCATGTTAAGCAGTGCCTAGAGATACAGGCAGTTAAACACTAAGCCTGGAGCAGGGAGCATAGCAAGGTGAAGCAATGGAGGGAGCTGGGGATTGCCATAACCCCAGCCTGGGTGGATGGAGCCAGGCTGTGCTGGAGAGGATGAGCTCCATGCCATGCAGGTGTGACTCAGGCTGAACAGCAGCACAGACCAAAAGACTGTGTTAACATAGGGATTACCAAGAGCTAAACACTCATGACCAAACCACCTCTGTCCTCAGCTTTGTCAAGAAGTAAAAGCAAGACATGAGAAGGAAAAAGAAGGGACAACCACAAAGAGCAGAGCAGGACAGAAGGGGTCAAAGTGGAACATCAGCAGACATGGGTGAAACCAAGGAGTAAGGCAGGGACACAGACATGGGTGGCACAGCCACCCACTGTGGTGTCCACAAGCACCCAGACAGCCTGCCCACCATTCTACATTACATGGCAGCAGTTTGCAGAAGGCAACTTGCTGCCAGCAGCCCTTGAGGCTGTGGATGTGTGAATGTGCCACTCACCGGAGCAGAGCTGGTCACTCCCTGGGGCAGGCACTGGAGA
>JAAGNO010001531.1:55038-70772 GCA_033439905.1 Ceryle rudis | reverse complement strand
AGAGCAGGGCACCAGTGGGAAGGTCCACCACGGGCTCACCGTCCCAGGCGCCCCCCACAGGGAGGGGCCACTGGCCTCAGGCACACCAGCCAGGCTCTGGGTGTTTGCTTTCCATTTTCCCAGTCTGATGATAACCACCCGCTCGCTCTCCAGCCAAGGCTCCAGCTCACCATGCTGAAATTCAGAAGGTATTTGATCACGTAAGTGGATTTGTTATTTGAGTAAAATAGTATTTCCTTAAGTAAAATTCTATTTCCATCCTCCACAGAGGTTATGTTCTTGTAGGCTCCTCTGTGTGGAGAAACGGTTGGAGATTGAAGTGATGCTGGAAATGGGCAGAGGAGTGCTTCTGCTCCACATGAATGCAGGAAGGTCTGGGTTGGTAGGGGTCTCTCTTCTAGTGAAGCTTCAAGGGCAGCTCTGCTCCTGTGTGTGCCTGGCAGGAAAACAGTGTCTTTTGTAAGGCCAGATACAGCAAAGGAAGAAGAATGGCAAAGACCTTGGTGGGGCAAGTAGGATGCTGATCCTTCCCTGCCTCGTCACAGGTGAGGGCTCACTGCTTTCGGCTCTGCATGCTCAACTGCGGAGTAGATGCAGAGCACAAACATGTCTCTGGGCAAGTCTTTAACATGGCCAAACAAATAAATGCATCTAGGGTGAGGTGCACTCTACCACAGCCTCTATTTTGGAAAGGATGAATGAGGAGCAGAGAAGGGCAAGGCTTGACTTTGCAGCAGTGCCTTTTTTTGCTGCAGGAGAGCATTTCGAGGCTGGGCAGCCTTTCTACACAAGCCTGCAGCATCTGGGGTGATGCACACGCTGCTGCTGCTCCCCAGGCTGCAGCGCTAGAGGCAGGCTAGGCTGGACACCAACGCAGGCAGGCAGTGCCACTGCACCTTTCCTGCGCTACCTGATCTTCTCCTGAGTGTCCTGCAGATCATTGTCCCTGTTTTCTCATTTATTGTCATACAAGTGGAGAAAATGGCTCCAAACACTAGTCAGAGGAAGCGGGCTACCGCTAGTGTACATATTGCATACATTAATTCCCCGCATAGCATCACATGCTGCCTGGAGCATATCTGGCCACAGCAAATAAATAAAATCATTTTCTGCTACCTATCCGACCAGTGAACTTGTCTTCAGCATCTCCCGCAGCACATGGCAGTCAGATGAGACCCTGCATGGATCAGCAAATGCCAGCCAACCACAGACCCAACCTGACTGATGCATTTATTTTTGTGTTGGACAGGGAAGGGGTAAAGGTTGGAGGGAAGCAAGTCATCCTCTCTGCTTCAAGCTGAGGGGAAGAAAATGGAGGGGAAATCTGCATACTGCTGCAATCAAGCAGCACAGGCACCCCCTCCCCTGCCAGGAGCAGCCAATGAGGCATAGCTGGGAGCATCATCCCTTGCAAAGAAATGTCCAGTAAATTGGGTTTTGTTTAAATCTATTCAGCCGGCATAAGAGGATTCAGATGCTGTGGCTGAGCTCTTGCAGCCAAAGGCATCTTTGGGGTGCTGCATCCATCTCTGCACCCTATTTTATCAGTTTTGAAGGAGCTCTTCAGCTACAGCCTGCCTGCAGCCAGAGACATTTCTAAAGACTCTGAAGGTTGCTCTCACAGCCCAACCCTCCCTACAGTGTAGCATTGAGGCTCACCAGCTCCGAGTGCATCTTGGACACCTTCCTGGTGCTTTGATGTCACATATTTAACACTGCCTCAAGACACCTACACCCATTATCTCATGCTGGCACATTAAACTGAGAGAAGGCTATGAAGGAATTACCCATGGAAAGCAGTTCAGCCTTTTGAAGGCTTGTTGTCCAGCTACAAAACACCTAGCCTCCAAGACAAAGGATGCTAATGCTACATGTGCCATTTTATCCTGTTTTTTTCTGCCTTTTGGGCAACTTCTTGGCATCTTCAGCACAAACTTCAGTGCTGCCACAGCTCTCCCTTTCTCAGAGCACCCTCTTTCATGCATGTGTCCCACCAGAGCCATCCTGGAGGAAGGGCTCTGGCTTTATAATAGCCTGATCAGACCCAAGCAGCCAGCAACATGTTGTGTGTTCTCATCTCATTGTTCAACCAACACAACAGTCATCTGAAAAGAGGCAGCAGGCTAGCAACAAAAGGACTTGGGTCTTTCACAGATTCTCTACAGTTTAAAATTTTAATACTGACCCGGAACCTCTATAGAAGAAAGTCCAGAGTTATATTTGCACAAAATACAGCTATCAGAGTAGCAGGGGGAGCTGCCTACCTCAGTGCCACTTGCTGAGGAAGCATTGCATCATTCTGTCTTCATTACTGAATGCTCAGGCAGATCTCCCCAGAGAAAGAGTTCGGGTATATCACTAAATATCATAGGCAGTTAGATCTTCATTCCCTTCTTGCTGCTTTTCTTAGGCTGCCTTGGCAGACAAACTTATCATCAGCTATGCTTTGAGTGATGGGACAGTTGGATCAAGTCTCCAACAAGATCTGTCCAGCAGCATTAATTCATCCTGGAGCAACTCCTCCTTCACTGTCTTCCCCCTCTTTGGTCTCTCTAGCCATCAGTGAACTTCCACACAGGGATTTTTCAACAAGTCTTGCCTTGCAGCAGTTCTAGGGCAGCCCTAAGTCTCTACTTCAACCTTCTCCCTTTAACATGTTTTGGCATTTTAAGTGCTGTTTAAGCATTTGGCTTTTTTTTTTTTTTCTTGTCAGACTCATTTATCTTTGACAGCATGAGGCTTTCCTTGTGCTGCTGGCATGGTGAGGCAGTGAGCCACATGCATGTTCACCAGCACCAGCTGTCTGTCTCTCATGCAAGCTTGGCAGTCTGTGCCTCAAGTGGAAAATGACCATGGAAACCTCCAGATTGCCATGAGCTTTTGGGGATGCTGGGCTGCTAGCCCGTAAGAACTTGTTCACTGTGCTAGTAATTATATGCCTTTTTAATCCTTTCATGACCTAAGATCTCCCAGCCTTTACAGTCCCAAGTACTTTAGACACTGAAAAAATCTCTAGGGAGGAGCTTAGTGTTTCAATTCAGAAGTGACATTATTGAGAGCTGGGCAGAATCATACCTGTGAGTGTCCACACTGATGTGCAACCACTGGAAACAGCGCTGTACTAAGCAAACTACAGTTAGTAGTAATAGTCAACCATTTTTCTGGAACAAATCAATTTTTTCAATAGCAAACACAAATTCCTCACCAATACCAATGGGATGCACATGACCATTTCAGACAGCCTATGTTTGCATCAGTGTTAGCTCACCAAGCTAGGACTTCTCTCACATGTCACAAGACTGCCTGGAGTAGGAGATAAAGCACCATGAAGATGAAGAAGCTCTGAGTCAAGCAGGTCTGTGCAATCCCAAGCCCGCTCTCTTGGTTCAAAACTGACCACTGAAGAAAGCAAGAACATCAACAAACACATATTAGCTGTTGGAATGTGGCTTCCAAGAAGGCTCTACACAAATTTCTGCTTTAATTAATTCATCCTATTTAGATCCTCCCATTTGATGCTCAGCAAAGCTGCCTATGCCTGTTCCCTCCGAGAGGGTGAGAGTAGACATGGGGCTTGCAGACTGGACTCCTACCCAAGAAGGAGCCCACAACAGAGGACTTAACCAGATTCTCAGTACAATCATCTCCTGTTAAGCAGCAATAGGTTCCATAGGTAGAAACCAACAGAAATGAAAGGCAAACTAACTCTTTTTTAAAAGGAAGCTCAGTCCCCTCACTGCTCCTTTTAAAATTAAGACTAGACCATGAACAAGCTCCACCGGGGTTTGCAGCAAGTCCCCCAAATAGTCAGAGTCCCATGACAATGTTTATTATGGCCTGAATGTCCACACACACCACCAAAAACCCCATAGCGTAGTGTTGATGACTTGAAGAAAGCATACTGCCGTTGTAGACGTGACTAAAACCAGACTAAAAGCCAGACCACACACCAGAGAGGCAGAGCAAGGCCCCCAGGGCAGCATCACATCTGCAGCCACAGCTGGAGCCTGTGCAAGTGGCAATCACCTGCAACACAAGGTGTGGAGAGAAGGGGAGATCAGGGAAAACAAAGCTTTATTGTCTTTGTTTATAAAGATAGGGTCCTGATAGCGCTAGGCCAGGCAGGGCAGGGAAAATGCAAGTGGTGCCTGTTCCTGCTGCTGAAGCGGGAGCCCGGGCGGTGCTGGAAAGGCATTCCCGAGCAGCCAAGGGACTTTGCGGTTATCGCTATTTACCTTTCGGTGCAGTATTCATGTCCCAGCTGGAAATTTCCACTAGGCTACACTGCTTGAGTACAGCCTCTGAGGTTTGTTGATTACTGCTGCCTCTGTGCCTCTCTCACCCATGAAAACATGACCTTACCTTAATAAAAAAAAAAAAAAAAGTTAAAAAGTCTTCAGGTATCTTTCTTATCTGCCTCATATGCATGTTTCTTCTACCTACCTACTAATGGTCTGAAATGTCTGCTTCCTTGCAGGAAGTTGAAAGCAATATACAGGTGCCAGCCAGGTCGGCTCTGGGTCTTCTTCAGCCTCCTCATCCTCCTCTTGTTCACGCTTCAAGTTGTGGAGAAGTTGCAGCCTTCCAAGTAGGTCTCAAGCAGGATTGTAAACCTGTGCATCATTCTCCAGCCTTTTGCTGGCCACTGAGGTGGGCTCAAAAATGCCCTCCTGAAAACCACTTATTAATGTCTTCTTCAGACAGGGAAGAAAATCCAGGTAGCAGAGGACCTGTCTGGGGCTCTCATGTTCAACCCTTATGCCCTGGCCAGAGCTGAGCTTGCTCTGGGTTCAGACCAGGCTGCTCTGGCTTTGACCTTGCCAGCCTCAAAACCCTACAGCCCTTAAGCGTTCTCCCAGGCTAGTGTCATCTGAAAACTCCTCCAGCTTCTCCAGGCCATCTGCTCTTCTCTTTCCTTGTCTCCTCTTGCTTTTCCCCTTTCCACCAGCTCACCTTGCTCCAGCAGGACAGAGGCATTAGCACACCACTGCTGACTTGGTCTTCTCTTCTTTCATCCACCCTGACCTCCCAGGCCAGTGGTCAAGTCCTACACCCATCAGCAATGCCACTCACCCCAAGAAAGATGGAGGACTGTGCTTTGGGGTGTCTGCAGGGGGGTTTCATTGGGCTGCAGAGGAGGTGCTCTCTTTGTACACTCCTTCCATCCTCTGCAGCTGACCCTCGCATCCTCCCTGTTACAGAAACTGCCGGTGTGAGCTGGAGCGTGCCCTGCGGCAGACCACAGACCACGGCCAGAAGCAGCTTAACTATGCCCTCCAGACTCCTGACCCACTGTGGGAGGACAATTCCCCACAATGGCAGAGGAAAGCCATGACAGACCCCACTTCGACTGAAAGCATGCAGATTTTTGAGACGCATTTGTATTTCAGCCAGCAGACCCCACTAGAAAGCAGCCCAGGCAGACAAGAGGAACACTGGACGTGGCAGCCTGTGGAGAGCAGCAAGAAGGTGAAAGCCCATCTTTCATCCACAAGGCTGAAATCCCAGCTTCCTGGCCTGAGAAAAGCAGCCAGAGAAGGTCCTTCTCCAAGTCTTCCTGGTAGTATCTCCACAGACTGGGGAGATGCTGATGCCATAATGTTTGCAAACAGGATGACCACAGAGGTGCACAGGAGAATGTCACCACCAGAAATGACACGGGTGGTGGTACAGAGCCCGTCTCAGCCTCAAGCAATGGGTTCTCCTCACCATCAGTGGGGCATCTCACTTAAACACACTATGCCAGATTCAGCTCAACCTCCACAGTCAGGGGAATTTTACAAGACAGAGAAGGAGAGGGGATTTTTCCCAAGCTGGACAGAAGTCTCTAAGATTGAGGAGGTGACACACAGAGAAGGCAAACAGGCCAGAGGGGCCTCCTCTCAGGAGGAGATGTGTGAGCCTAGGACTGACATTGTTTTCCTGAAAGTCCACAAGAGCGCCAGCAGCACTGTCATGAACATCCTCTTCCGCTTCGGTGAGATGCACAATCTCACCTTCGCCTTCCCCATCGGGGGTGGCAACCAGCTCTTCTACCCACACCACTTCTTGGCAAAGTTTGTGCAGGGCTTCTCCCCAAGGAGCCCTCAGAAGTTCAACATCATCTGCCATCACATGCGATTCCTGCTGCCAGAGGTACGGGCGAAACCATGATGCCTTGGGAGAGGTGAATAGGGGAGGGAGAGAGAGGCTCATGGGGTGTGAGGTGGGACACCTTTAGAGCATGTAAACTCTTCAAGAACGAAGCTAAAGAGAGACAGGACTGCCCCCAGGTACATTGCATGTCATGGGCATCTCCTGGGAGCTTCTGTAAACAGATGAGACAAGCCAGGTGACAGCATCCGTAGCAGTCAGCAACTATCTCATTCTTGTCTGGTGGGCCCTTAGAGATGTCTTGCTCTCTGGACAGGCCTAGAGGGTACCAGCTGCAAGAGGCAAACACCTTTCAGGCCAGTCATGCCCAGCATCCATCCTTCTGGATGCTACTTAAGGACATGCAGATCTAGAGAAAGGCAAGAATATATGTCCTATCTCAAGCCCAGACAGGCCACCCAGCTGTGCCAGCATGTAGCAGGGAGATTTGGTCACTGCTCTCTTGCGTACCTCTTCTGGGGCTCCCCAAGGCTGACACAAATGCTCCTCTGATGAGTTGCATCCTGAAACCCTCCCTAGCACCACCATCTCCAAACCCAGTGAGTGTTTCTGCTTTCCATCAGAGCACAGGCTTGCAAGCAAGCAGCTGCCTTTTCACCACCACAACTTTAAAACTTCCTTTTTCACCTCCACAGGTACAGAAAGTGGTGTCCCACTCAGCCATCTACTTCTCCATCCTGAGGAACCCTGTGCATCTCATGGAATCTTCCTTTGTGTATTACAAGGGTGCATCAGCTTTCTCCCACGCTCACAGCCTGGAGGAGTTCCTCAACCAGCCCTACCTCTACTACAACCCTGCGAACAGGGACAGCCACTATGCCAGGAACCTCATGACATTCGACTTTGGCTTCAATCCCAATGGAGAGGTCTCTGCTAAGCGGGTGCAACTCATGCTGGAGGCCATCGAAGCATCCTTTGACTTGGTCCTCATCTCCGAATACTTTGATGAGTCCATGGTGCTGCTGAAGGAGATGCTGTGCTGGGACCTGGACAGCGTCGTCTCATTTCCACTCAACAGCAGGGACAGCAGCACCAAGTCCCCCCTCCCAGACAGTATCATGGAGAAGATAAAGAATTGGAACAGGCTGGACTGGGAAATCTACACCCACTTCAACAGGACCTTCTGGGAAAGGATTGACCGAGACATTGGCAGGGAGCGCATGCAGCAGGAAGTAAAGGCACTTCAGGAGAGGCGGGCAGAGCTGGCGAGGACCTGCCTGCAAGGGATGGGCAGTGTGGCCCCAAAGGACATCAAGGACTCTTCCCTGAGGCCACTGCAGCATGGCAATGCAAAGATCTTGGGCTACAACCTCAAGAAGGGCTTAGACAAAGAGACGGAGCACATGTGCCGACGGCTTGTGACCCCAGAGCTGCAGTACAGCAGCTCTCTCTACAAGAGGCAGTTTCCAAAGAAGCACCTCCAGCCCCACCACCTGACTCCCTCTCAGCAGGGCAATGCCCCACATCACAGGCTGGAGGGCACCCAAAACTGAGCCTCCTTTTCCCCTCCAGGAATTGTTCTCCAGCTGCCTTTGCTGAGGACAGCAAGGCACTTTTCTCATGGGCTCAGAGACTGCTTCTGCCCCAGGGGTCAGGTAAGCTGGGATGCTGCTGCCCACAAGAGCCCCTGGTCACCCATCTGTGCAGGACTGTGCACAAGCTCTTGGGTGCTACATGCTGCTGTTGCTGCAGAGCAGGATGGGCTGCAATGGGGGGGGGTCCCAGGGGCTTGACACAACATGACTCTTCCAGGGTAGGTCCTGAACAAACAGGACAAAACCCGTGACTGGTGGCCAAAGCCTTGGAGGAGGCAGTCTGGGGCTTTGCACTGTATAGCACCAACTCCAGCAGAGAGGAGCAGAACCAGGAGGGCAGCCCAACTCCTTGGCCCCACACTGAAGGCTGCAACAGCACAGGGCCAAGCTGTAAACAAGAGTTGCAGAGCTTGATTTACAGCTTGGGAACAACTCTGTCTGTCCAGACAGCTCTCCTTCACTACGCCTTAACACTAATGTGCTGGAAAAACAGCCTCTTAATTAAAAATAACAATTTTCACTGTCATTCCCATTAAGTTCCTCTCAATTGCATCAGTCTGCCCAGTAGACAATCTCCCCAACAGCCCAAGAAAAAACCTCAAACATCTGACAAAGTGATAGGAAAAAAAAATTTAAAAACCCAAAAAACAAAATTAAATTAAAAACAAAACATAAAGAAAGAAAAAAACAAACCAACCCAAAAACCTCAAAACAACCACCCATTATTTTTTCCTTAACTCTGTGGTTAAATGCTGCCCTCAGATGCTGCACTTGTACTCTGCATGTATAGGATCAGCATCCTACCCCAGACCTGACGCTATGGTGTCAGAATGCAAGTGAAACAGCCATGCATCCAAAAAGATGTCTTGCGAGCATCTCTGCAGCCCAGCACTTTGAGTGGCTGTAGGAATATTCTGTGCTCTGCCTGGGGAAAAATACCACAAGAATGGGTTGTAGTGGGCTAGTCAACCTCACTTTTCACATCCTACACTTATCCTACACTTATTTGCAGAGCCAGCAAATCAGTTTGGATAAATAGAACCCCCTATCTCAGGATTTTGAGCATAAATCTCAAGCCAAAAGAGGTTAAGAAAATGTCCAGGAAGATCTGAGCATTCCAGGCTCTCCCTTGGTGAGCCACACAGAGCCTCAAAGGTTTCAATTTCCACCTGAAGTGCTCCATCTCCCGTTCACATTTAACCAGGATAAAGGCCAGACTGTGCTCACACTGTTCTTCCTTAGAAGTGACTGGGCAATGCTGAGCATCTGGCCAGGCACAAAGCAGGGACATCATTTGGGGGGCATTTGTTGCAGTTCTGAGGGTATTGTTTGTTCCATAAAGTTTCATCTCTGAAGCATGTCCATGTATTGCTGTGTTGGTCCCTTCCCTCATTTTTCATGTTGGGATATGGTGTGGTCTCATGATTTGCAGAGGTCCAGCTCTCCTCTGGGTTCCTGGGTGGTCTCCAGTTCACACCCAAGGGCAATCCCACATGGGAGCAAGGGAGATGGGCAGCTCACAGACAACTTAGCCAGCATCATCCCCTAAAAACTTTCCACAGGGGACATTGCAGAGGTGCAGGAAGGAGCAGGGCCAGCACCTAGGTACCAAACCTGCACTGATATGTTCCCTCTAGGTTTTAATCAGATGCCACCTCCTTATTCACTGTTTGTAATTCAGTAAATAAGGAACAGGTCTTCCAAGATGACCTAGGGCAGGGACACTTGTACAACCATAGCACCATGTTGCCCCACGCCCACCTGCATGAAAAACACAGCCTGCCCCAGAGCATGAGCCCCACAATCACTCTGAAAAGCCATGGTGCATCAAGAATAGATTCAGCTCAGAAATTTTCTCCCTAGAGAGGTCCTACAAAATTGAATTCTGAAAAATGCAGGAACTGGCTGGTTTTGGCAGCACCAGGGGAGATCCCTGGGCAGCATATCTCAGTATCCAGCAGCCCTGCTCCAGAGATGCTGCACATGGGATTGCCCCAGCCCTTGCTCTTCTCCATGGAAAGACCCCCCAGGGTGCAGAACACATGGGGTGTGCTGGTCCCTGCACTGCCTTGGGGGAGCCTCATTTACCTAGCAAGTGTTTCCACCCAGATTAGCCCCCTTCCAGAGCAAGAGGCAGGCAGGGCAGAGTTGGTTTGGACATCGCTGTGGTATCTCCCATTTTCAGGGATCAGATGGGCTGATCAACCGCCGCAGAGCTCAAAGGAACATCATCATTCACCCAAATGCAAATCATAACATTTATTTTTATTATTTCCACAAACTGTAACTTCATCTTTAGGAATATTGCACATAGACACAGAGAGGAGCCTGGATATGGACTTGTTCACCCACACTGGCTGTGTACTGGCTGCCTGAGTTTCATTTTCTAACCACAGACACTTAGTGCACCATTTCTTGATGCCTTGCAGCACACAAAACATGGGCTAAGCTCCACAGAGGAGTAGGGTCTTCTGTGGCCAGTGAATACCCTTGCCCTGGAGCATTTTTAATTCCTCTCAAAAAACTGCCAGGTTCAAACTGTGCAATTCAAGGACCTCAGCTGAACTCAAAGAACACCCATTTTTGACCAATATCCATTTAGTAACTCAACAGATCAAAGCCTGCTTCCTCCTCATCCCAAGTTTCCAAGGCAGTTACTGGTTTATGCTTTGCTTTTATGGCTGCAAGAGACCCAGTTAGATTATTTCAAGCATTGCATGATGCAATAACCTGGGAGTTGCTCAAGCCTACCCACCATCAGGTCCTGACCTTCTGTAAGCTTCCTGACTATAGAAGACAGTTATGCAAAAGTGCTAGGGTTTTTCTTCCCCCACTGAGTCAGGGATGCAGGCTTGAAATATTTTGGGCTTTCCAGGGAGTCTTTCAAAGTTATTCACAAAGGAGCTCAGAGATTCAGACATCCTACAAGGCCAGCTTGGCTGATTCCTTTGCAATGCTTTAAAAAAAAATAAAATCTCACCCTGCAGCAGGGACCAAACAGGCAGGACAGATGCTAAGCAGGATAAGCAGAAAAATCCTCCACACTGGGAAACCTGGGAGAGGGGCTGCAGGGACCTCCTTGGTCCCTGTCCACAGCTCAGGCATGAGGCTCAGTATTGCTCTTCTCCACTTTCCTCTTCCACCACAGTTCATGACCCTCCACATGTGCCACCACCGTTGCCTTGGGTATCTTGTACTTGCTTTTCTTTCTGTAAAGGAGGTTTTTCTGGAAGAATCGTGGGATGTTGCCTTGGTACAGCAAGAGGACAGTGAGCATTCCTGAAACGAGAGCACAGACCCCTTCCATGTGCTCCGTTCAGCTTCTCCACTCTCCCCACAGCTAAGCAGTGAATTTCAGGTCCTTGCCACAACCTTCATCTTGACCAAAAAGTAGATCAGGACCACCGAAGTCCCCACTGACAGCTGAAAGACCCCTGCTTTATTACTTTTAGGATAATTTAACCATTGTGTCCTTAATGTAATAAACAAGGCTTGTTTTGACTCAAAAGGGCCGTAAACTCACACCAGCAGTTTTCTGGCTCTGCCCTCTGCATCCAGGCAGTATGTATCCAGCTCCTCATCGTCATCTTGAGGCTGTGGATAACCTTAATAGCATAGCTCAGCCTATTGTTGCCCTAAAACGTCATTGCTTCGTGTCTCCCAAACTTTGGCTTTGGGGAAAGTTTTGCCCATGTCCCGTGTAGAAGTTGGATTTCAAAAATGGATAGCAAAGAGATGACTTGACTGACAGGGAAGCAGGACAGAAAAGGACACTTGACACTGGCAAGACCCTAGTTCAGCCCTTTGTCAGGAATAATTCGTGTTACACCCAGCCTTGCTCCCTGCCCCCATCCCAGCCCCTGCTCCCCAGTCCCTCCCAAGCAGATCTCACCTACAAGTGGCCCCAGCCAGTAAACCTGGACATAGTCGCAAAAGCTACTCCCTGAGCAGTGGATGGTGGTGGCTGTGGCCAAAGCAGGGTTGAAGAAGGCTCCTGTGAATGGTCCAGCTGCACAGAAAGAGAAGCATGGCCATCAGTCTCATTTTTATCCTTTGAAGGACCAACAAAGAGGTGGGCCACAAGACCCCTCCTGTCTGCCTCTGCTACTGCCCAGCTCCAGCAGCAGCATCTCTCGGACTGTGTAACAGCAGCACATGGAGGAATCCAACTGTGAGAAATAGAAGAGCTCAGTGCGGGACTGAGGGGTTGTGTTAGGGGACATTCAAGGAAAGATGTCCCAATTTTGGGGTAAGCTATGGCTTCTCATGTGCTGACATTTAACCTGCTGCCTAGATATCCTTAAATGCCATTTTCATGTCAAAACAAATATCCCCCAAATTAAGTACAAACCAAACATCTTAGTAAGCACTACCTCTAGTCCTAGAAGATGAAAAAGGGACTGTTCATTCCCCACAAATCAGGTATTTTCCTAAATGACTTAGAAAAAGAAAGGCAAGTGCTGCTCACCTGTATAGGTCAGGAAGGTGACCGTCGCCGCCAGCGCAGGGACTCGGTACATTGGGTGACTATGTCGCAACTTGAGAAGGACAAGGTGGAAAAGAAAAGAGCACATGCCTTCCACAAAGGTAGCATGGTGCAGAGATGTGTGGATAGAGGAGCTGCACTCTGATGATATCAGGTTCTGGATGAAGTGGAAATGCGTCAGCTCCCAGGACCAGTAGAGCTTAGTAACAGCCCAGCCCATCCCCATGCCTGCACCCTGGGCCAGCAGCTTGGCAGCAGTTATGGAGAGGCTGGATTCAAGGAGCAGGAACTCCTGGAGAGACACAGTTGGGTTGGCAGATGCTCCATCAAAAGAGGCACTGTTTACAGCGAAAAGGAGGAAGAGCAGAGTCAGGACCACATCTGGGCCAAAGCCCCCGCCCCACAAGCCAATCTCCATCAGCATTCTCAGCTCAAGGCAGCTCATGCACCACTGTAAAGAGCCAGCAAATTCACTGGCAAGGCAGCCATATGCTCCAGGAGACAGAAGCCACTTTGAAAGCCGCCTGAGCACCTGGCACACCCCAACAACCAGGAAAAAAAAAGCAATAGAGACATTCAGGCCAGCCATAGGCAAGGCTGTGTGTGGGGAAAGAGACTGAACCAAACCCTGCAAAGGAACAGAGAAAGTTTCTGCAACTCCTGTTTATAAAGCTGCGTATAAGCAAACGTGGCACAGCCCGACAGGCTTGGGAAATGCTGCACATGCTGCTCGCTCCTTTGCGGAGCAATGCCTGCTGCCACAGGGAGCTGATGGACTCACCCACAGCTGCATCAGCCCACAAGTTGTTTATCTCAGCAAGAAGGTCCTGGTGTTATCTCCACCATGTGGTCACTGAGCCTCCAACCCCCACCATTCATAGCTGAAAGCCTGCTGCAGCTCACTGGAACTGCTCGGGTATTCCATAAGGAGCAAAACCCTTAAATTAATTTCTACTTGGTGTCATAAAATGCAACCTACAGCCCCAATCCCAAAGCCTGGGATGTGATGGGACTCCTAGAAAGCCAGTAACCCATGCAAGGCATTCCCATTCCTCCAGGGCAGATCCACTCTAAGCCACAGCAAAGTCCATCTTTGGGCAATTTGAAAGCCCAGCTTGCTTACTGCTTCCTACCCTTAAGACATCATCTCATTTTGATGGTGGTGGCACTAATTGCACATGCCACTGGACTGCAGGTGGCATTTTATCAAGAGAGACATTTCAACTGCTTCTGCTGGTAATACACCTATTGGGGACAGGATCTTTCCCAGCTCCACCGAAACCACCATGTTATTACCCAACTTCTGAAACTCACACCATCTAATCACATTTGGGTTAGACATTTGAATATACAATGGAGTTGACAGCAGTCATAGGTGACAAAATACATCATGTTTGTTCCAGTGGTTGCATCTCCAGCTCCCATCAGATCACTGGGGACCCCAGGACTCCCACTGATGAGGTCTGCAGAAAGAAAGGGGACGGTCAACAATGGAAAGCACCGGAGCAGCGCAGGCCACAACAGGAAGGGTGGGGTGGATAGTGTCCTATTATCAAGGATTCATGGTTAACAGAGCATAAACAATCCGTTGTGCGTCTTCTGGGTCACTTCCCTGCTCTGCCGTATAAATTACACCACCCTGAGCTCACATTTCCCATCCCTACAGCAGGAACAGCGTCTCCTTCCACACAGGCAAGCTGCAGGGATAAACACACCCGGGCATGCCCTGGTATCACAGAACAAGCGATGCGATGCACTGTGAAACAGGTGCTGGGTACAGCATGCAAAGCCCGGTCTTGTGCCCTTGTGCAGGCAGCACCAGCAGGTAATGTTAAGTTCCTCTCACCACCCCATTGCATACAAGGAGTCAACAGCTTCTACTAATGCTATTTTATTCCCACCCCAGTCATTTACAAAAGACATTGCCAGGAGACACAGGTCTGATGCACACCTAAGCTGTGGATAAGACACAATACAGTTCAAACCAGCTATGGCAATGCAGACCAACCTGTGAAAACCAGGAGCTGGTTGGAAGAAGCTACTCATCACTGCAAGAGAGACCACCAAATCCAATTAGTTTATTTCCACCTCCCCTACTTCAGTGTTTCTCAAAAGCAGTTTTATCTTTAGAAAGAAAAACTTGAAGGACCCAGCGACATCAGCTCAAACCGAGCCCCTGGGAGAGAACCACTGGGTCAGGGGACAGAGGAGACAGATGAGCAGCTTGCACATAGGAATGCTGCAAATCTTCCTGTATCACATCTCAATCCCTCCTACCAGCATTTGAACCTTGGTTTCAACAGGGTTTTGACACCTCCTTTCTGACAGCTCCCTTCTAGAGATCATCTCAGCCACTGAGCAGAGATCATCCAGATCAACAAAAAAAAATGGGGGTTAACACGCATCCCTTACACTAATGTTTCTAGCTGTTCTTACAAGAGAAAGCTGCCATGTACTAATGCTCAAGAAGCAAGTGCATTCTCATCCCCTTCCTCCAAACACAGCTGCGACACCAAAAACATTGGGACACCCATGGCAAAACTGGAAAAAATCCCACCTTCTCCTCCTTCCCACGGGAACTGAGTTTTCCCTTGCCCTTTCAAGCATTTCGAGAGATGGGCCTTAGGAAGTCAATGTTCAGGTATCTTTAAAAACTATTTCCCATCCATCATCTGTAATTACGCCTAAGGCACATCCTCCAAGCACTACCCAGGCTGGAGAGAGGAGCTGGAAGCTGTTGCTGATGAGGGCAGTTATGGGATTAAATAATGCCAGTGACAGATATGCAAGTGGCTCGTTTCCTGTCTGGCTTTAGTGCTGACAGCAGAAGGGGGCACACTGCAAGCTCTTACTGGAGCACACCTTCAGGCCACTGCAAAGGCAAAACCAAGAGTCCACACAGCTTGGCACGGCTGCTCTTCTAGAAACAGACTACCTGAAGATTCAGATACTGACGCTAAAAGCGACTTTTCTGTGACTGGAACATCAGTGTCTTTTCTAAACCAAATTTGATTTCAGGCCTGTCAAGAACTACAAAAGTTTATAATCCAGGTATTTTAAATGGGATTTTTTTTAGCCATGGGATAGAAACATGCTGGAATTTCTGCAGTTAAGTAAAATAAACACTCTCCCAAAACACTGAAGGGTAATAAAAACTAAACAGAACCACCCTAGCTCCCCCCACAACACTATTTTCACCCACAAAGAGATAATAGCTACAGCTGAATACAGTCATAAGGTTATTTAAGGAGAGTTTACTGAGCAGAGCAGTGGATAAGAGCTTTCCAAGAGCAGCCACCTGTTATGAGCTGCCACATCAAGGCAGCCGAAACTGGGCAGCAGGTTACCTCCCACAGGCAGACAAATGCAAAGGTCTCTAGGAAAGCCATCGGTTAATTGAGCTTTGTGAAAAGACCTGAATCCTTACAAGCATTCACTGGGAGGAAAAACATAACAAAAATGGATCATCCTTGACTCTAGAAACCTTAAATGCAAGGGATATGTCTGTCCTTCAGAAGGTGACCCCTGTACCCAGTATGGGGAAAGAGCATCTATCTGCT
>JAAGNO010001531.1:34233-54938 GCA_033439905.1 Ceryle rudis | reverse complement strand
CCTTAAATGCAAGGGATATGTCTGTCCTTCAGAAGGTGACCCCTGTACCCAGTATGGGGAAAGAGCATCTATCTGCTTCCCCTGTTTCATCCCGCAGAGGTGCCCTGAGTCACATCAGCATCTTCTCTGTTGATGCACAGTTATACCAAGCCAGAGTCATTATTCAAAATCCCTTCAGGAAACACCAGGAACTGGAGTCTGTGCACTGAGACATACCTTCTGCTATTCCAGTCCCATCCTCCTCTCTTCTGACTTAACACATCTTTTCCAAAGCAGAAGTCTGGTTGCCTTTCAGTGTCTTAAGGAGAATGAGCAATCAACTTCCCAGTGGGCAAATGCCGTTAACAAGAAAATACATAATTTTTTAAAAAAATCATCAGTCCCTACATGTTGTTTCAATAATGAGGTCAACAGCTAAATGGGCTTTGAAATGAAGTTACAATGTGCTGGAAGATACTGCCCCTGCAGACAACAACCGGTGGACAGAACAGGAAAAAGCAGCATCACCATTGCAATACGGGAACGACAGGATGGGAAGCTACACTGGCACTGCCCTCTTCCCTTGTGCCAGACTGCAGGTAGAGAAGACACAGTCAGAAATTCATTGTCCTTGCTTGTTGGCATTTTCCCACCTCGATAAATAAATAATTTAAAAATATCCTTCCACAGACTGGAGTTCAAAGTAAGGAAATAATCTCTTGGAAAATCCTGCTTCCTCCACACATCTGGAGAGCAACATCAAGGATTTCGCTGAGCACAGTTTCATGTACCTTTCTCACATGACTGAGGATGGCTATTTTTAATAAAAACCATCTTCAGAGCAAAATGCAAGTTATAAAAACATGAAAAAAATGCAACTGTACAAATTCAGTTGTGCCCTGTGGCAGGAGAAGAGGTAACGGTCAAACTGCAACACAGGAAATTCCACCTCAACATGAGGAAAAACTTCTGTACTGTGAGGGTGACAGAGCCTGGAACAGGCTGCCCAGAGAGGTTGTGGAGTCTCCTTCTCTAGAGACTTTCATAACCCACCTGGATCTGTTCCTGTGTGGCCTGCCCTAGGTGATCCTGCCCTGTCAGTGGGGTTGGACTCGACCTCCAGAGGTCCCTTCCAACCCCCACCATTCTATGATTCTATGAGATTCCTGGGAGCAGGCATTTGCAGACAACTGCTGTGCTCACACGAGCCATGCAAATTGCACTGACATCACCAGTTTTATTCACGCCACTGGGAAATTGCTAATTAGAAATTAAGATCCTCAGTTTTCAGCCATCCCATTTTTAACCAGTCTTGGTGATGCAATCAGAATAACTGTGCTCAGCTTTGCAGTAAACTTACCAGACAACAGTCCTGAAAGAGAGAAATTGTCACCCTCAGCTTTACCGTCTTGAAGAACAATGTTTTAAATACCCGATCTTGAATAAATAGAACCGAAAAGATGGGGATGTTCTTGGTTATAGTCCAGACCAGGTATATGGAAGGGATGAGCAACTTCATACAAGACTTAAAATTAAATGCAAAAAAATCACTGAAATGCAGAGTTAGAGAACATCAATTTAAATGCATAAAGGGTCATGTGTATGTAAAGACAATGATCGTAAAACAAGTAAGTAATCTTAAGAGACAGTGCTTTGTGCAAAACAACATTCTCATGTCTGGTTGAAAAGGCTTCTGAAGACGAGCGGTTTCTTCATTTCCCTTTGTCAGTGGTATGAGCAAAGCTTGTACAACACGCAAGAAAGGGGAAGAGATGATTTCCCAATAGCACGTAGGAAACACACAACATGATGAGTCCTTGACATTCACAACCAAGACAGAAGCTTCATCTGGATTTCAACTGACCCGGTCTCAACCTCAAAGTAAATTTGTTTAGATGTCCTTTTCTTTAGCTAGACTGCCACACCAACATGCCACATGTAGTTTCGATGAAAAACACGAGTGAGTCTCTGCAGCCTACCAACAGACACCATCGATCTCGTCCCAAGTCCTAGGTGAGCTGTCAACACCCAGCATCCTCACCCTGTATGGCTCTGCCAGTCAAACACTGATCAGCAGGGATGGTGCAGAACCAAGAGCCACATCGTCCAGGCAGGCACTAGACAGCTCGTTCCCTGCATTTCCTGTGCCGCAAAGCTCACGTGGAGGATACTGGAGGATACTCACAGTGCAATAAAGCAGTATTGTTCACAGTAGTTACCGGAACATTATCATACTGTCACAACTGCAGCTTACTGGCCCATTGGTCCCACCCAGTCACCACCAAAAGGCTACCTTACAGCAAATGAGCGGTGAAAGATGCAACTGTGACAAACTAGGTCGGTCTCTGCTTTGCTCCCTTTGCAAGAAGAGCAAAGGATGTCTCTTCCAGAGTGGGTGAAAAGGGTGTTTCAGAGCTGCTCCCCTCCCATCAGTGATCTGGAGTATTTTGTGGGAGGTGTAACCAGCTGTCAGCAGTGCATGGCAGCAAGGAAAGCCTGCAGTTATCGTGAGGTTGGTACACTGGTAAGTAATCAAGATTTAACAGAAACAGGACAGGCTAGTACAGCATAAAGTGAAATCCATCATAATGAAAGCATTTGTAAGAACCTTAATTGAAAACAAATACATTCTGTTAATCTCATTAAGGCATCTAAACATGAACTCTTTTAATGTACTCTCATCTTAGAAGGTATAAAACTCATAACGGGGAAGGGGGAAAAACCCCAAATGTTTTTTAAAAGTTTATTTCTAGCCCTGAAAGAACAGTTATTAAACAAAGTCAACAAATACAGTAGTTAATATTGCAGTAACAATTAAATAACATAATGGGATTAAATTACACAAAAGGCAACATTAAAATCTTAAGACAGTTAAAAAAATAAAAAGAAAGCTTGCACCTACTTCCACGTCCATTGACAGCGTTAGGAGCAGAGGGAAAAGTGGACCAGAGACAGTTATTTATTCAACTCCAGCTAGAGAGACCCTTAATCTCCTTGCTCCCTTCCCACCATCCTCTCTGATGCAGGGACTCGGCCTCTCCCATCTGCTCCAGCCACAGCTTTGCACCTCCCTGCACCAGAGGGAAGCCTACAACTAGTCTTGTTAATACCTAAGGCAGGTCACAGTGCACATTCGCAGCGTCATGGTTGCTTTTAACGAGAGGTCTGGTTCATTTTCTGATAACGAGAAAATCCCAGGAGTCGCACATTCCCGCCAGCACACTTGCCTCTCAGCCACAAGCTGCTCAACTCCATATACCCAACTAACCACACCATTGTGCATTACATTTCATATATATCACACGCATATTTGATCCTGACTCAGGATCTTATGCTGGGACCTGACAGATAGCGAGACACGGGGGAATCCCAGCATTTTTAAATGCAATCCTTCCCATCAGCTACTCAAACTCTGACTGGTCTCTGTCTGCCCTAGGATACAGCAGAGTTGAACAGCCCTGCAGCAAGTCTTAAGCACACTGATCTGCTCCCATCAGGGGAACAAAACACCACTTGCATTTTTAAATCCTGCAGACGTATCCAGCTGACATCATTAGCAAAATAATGCCCAACCCAGTAAGACATAAAAACAGAGCACAGCCACCTTCTTGTGATTCTCCTCTTCTGCCAGCTCCATCTCGCAGCAGTGGGGCATGAGAAACCTTACCACATAACAATAAAGCTGCTTCGTGGGGAAGGGGAGATGTGGACACTTCTCAGCCTCTGAGCTGAGGTCACACAGCAGGCGCCAAGACATGTCGGGGTAACTTCTGGAATGAGCCAATTTTTGTGTGCTAAAATGGCTGAAAGTTTGGAAATCATCTCCTAGTAGACTAAATTGGACAAATTTTGTAACATGTAATAAACTATTTTTATTCATCAATAAAAGTGAACCAATAACTTAAAATTAGTTATGATTTCTTTTTTTCTATTAAAAAATCCCTATTTTTTCACAAGTTATCTTACTGCCTAGATTTTGCCATTAAAAAAAAAAGAAAGAAAGAAAGAAAGAAAGAAAGAAAAGTTCCCAGTTTAACTCTGGCACAAGGAGTTTCACAAAGTCCATTGCCAGCAATGGACAAAGAAGAAATCACCGGTGTGACGTTTTTTCTCAGCCAAGCCTTCTCACGACTTCATTTGATCAGTGAGCCAGATGTACTCAAACTGGATGCATCACCATTACAGTGTTTACAGCATCCATGGCTCCTAACACATTTTGCCTTGGAAACGCATCTAGATTTCCTCGCCTAGAATAAGACACTTCCTTGCATTTAAAACCATAGCTATTCTTATGCTTATAGCTAGAGGGATTTATTTATTCCTGTGATGGAGCAGTTAACATAATTTACTCAACACAAATTTTTTACTACCACACAACAGTACAAGCTGAACTGCAATACTGCAGTGCCCTGCATAACACAGCATCTTGTTGGTACCACACCAATTCCTAGAAGCTAGTAAGTCGCAGCAGCAGATGCTGTAAGATCCTAGCCCTGCTTCCTCTCCATCATCAACACAAACAGCCTCTGCTGTTCTGGCTGGCCACTCTCAGCTGGAGGTTGGTTTTGTCATACCTTGGCAACAAGTCCCCAGAAATGTAGTTATCACTATCACTATACAAATACTGAAATCATCTGAAAATTACTTTTGTTCTGCCAGCGATGTGTGTAAATGCATGCAAAAGGTCTTTATTCGGGGTCCTCCACCCATACCCAGCCATAATCCTATCTGTCCCAGGTTCTGCCCCACTGAGAACACAATAAAATCCCACTAAAGTAATGGTTGTTTCACAGAATCATTTGGCACATTGTTAGTACAGTTGGCTCTTTGTTAAACCGTTGGGGAAGCTAAAACACACAGACTGTAGTGCTAGAAGAAGCCAGAGGCACAGGCTCTTCTACACTTACCCCAGTTAACACCCTAAGAACTCAACTGCTCAAGATGCTCACTGTCCTTCAGAGGGAGGCACTTTTTCTTGCATTGAACATTTACTTCCAGCCATTCGAGCTGGTACAGCGTCTTTAGTGAGAAAGGATTGGTGCAACACATCACATCTCCTCCTTGAACTAGCCAGTCAAATAAGCCCATGAACGTCTGACGGCACTGCTCTCCCCTCTCAGCTTGTGTCTCCTCCGAACAGCGCTTTGGCATTTCCAGGCGTTCATAAGCCTCTGTTTGAATCCTATTTTAAAAATCCTGTATCTTCAGTGTCCTCAGATTTGATTATTGTTCTTCTGATTTCATTAGTACAAATTGAGCACATACAAAATTGGAAAAAATAGCTCTAATACTTAAACTCTGACAATACAATAGGTTGATGCATTATTTGTTTGGGGGGAGGGGAATTACAACATATACAAAAATGTATTTGATACAAAGAAGAGAAATGTCAAATAAAAAAGTCAAAGGCACCAGCATAACTTCCAAAGCCCGAGTCACAGCACAGATACAATACATGTTTTCGAACCACCCACCGCACCAAGCACATTATCCCTTAAGATTCTGGCCAGCAAGTCTAAGAGGGAAAAAAGAGCAGACAGGAAGACAGCTGGAATTTCTTTCTTGCCCTGACTATAGCTGATCATTTGATCATAAATAAAGTGTCTGATCCCTACCTACACATCCATAAACCAACATCCAAATATTGACCAATCATAAGTTTCTACAAAGAGGCCACATCTTTGATTAAAGGTCCACAGAGCACAGGCATATGAGAAACAGCTGAATACTTCTCTTCCCCCTCACTCCATACTCATCTTAAAAAGTGAAAAACATCTCAATACATTACAATTTCTTAAGTAACCAAGTTGTCCATTCTATAGTACAGTGACAGCTAATCCATAAAAGAAATGAGGGGTAAGATGTACCTTCACATTTGTCACACTTGCTGTGAATCTATTCATATGGGAGCTTTCTAGAGCAATTTAGAAGTAAACAGATAAAGAGGAGGAAGAGGAGAGTGAAAGAGATCAGCAGGTAAAATTAGTACTGCTCTCTGAAAGCTTGAATCTGTCATTCAAGTATTGAAAGTACCCAGAAGGGTACAATGAATGGGAGCTGCAACAGCAAAGTCGTTAAAAACTCTTAAAACCTCGGGCACAATAAGTGGCATTTCTGGACTGTCGGGAGAGGGATGGGTGGAAAGGCCAGTAATTCAGTCCAACTCCTTCTGGAACCCAGAAAGGAATCACTAGAGTCACCACAATTTATTCTGGGTGTCTTCTGAATCAGAGTTTCTTCCCTTTAGCAGACGTTTCCCCCTCCCCTCCCCCCCCAGTCCCTTCCCTCCCCCCACAACGGTAACAATTTCATATATTATAAAGATTTGTAAAATACAAACAAACAAAAACAAGGGATGAAGGCTGTGGCAGTAATGTTAGCGGTTACTCTTCATTGCTTCTTTGGCTGCCAAGATCAGTGGCGTCAAGCTAGACAGAGGTTTGGCCAGTTTCAAGAAGGGATGCTGCCAGGAAGAGAGAAACAGAATAAATTAATGAAAGACAGTTTAAAAGTCCGTAAAAGCCATATCTCTACACAGTTTCATTCTGAGAAAGGAAAAGCAATGCAACTGCTAGCAATGCCCAGCTCCTGAAGGGCCAGATCCAGAGCACCTCAAGCCTGATAATCATTCCTTCTTACTCCAAAAGACCTTTAAGGCCTTCACTTTTCCACTAATTCACTACAAAGAGGTTTTTCTGCTGAAACACCTTCTCTCAGTCTCATTCCAGTCACTTTAATGGCTCTATTACAGGAAGCTCATAAGTTGCCGAGTGCTTTAGCAGTGGTAGAATGAAGGCACAGATTACTGACAGAAAGACTCCAGAGTACATATTGCAATCTTTGATCACTGTAGTTCTTACGAACTGCTCTCCACTAGAGTCCTCAGAAGGAAACCTAAAACTGAGAGTGTCAGTCTACAGTATGGTTTAATCACAGGCTGACCTTACTTGTAGCTTTTGTATCCCAGACTGTGAGAAGAAGCTGACTCTCACCTGTAGCAATTCTTTGGCTGATCCTCTTTTCTCTACATCCATCTCCAAACATCGGTTCAAGAAATCCCGGAATATTGGGGACAGTTTCTCAGGGTTCTGCAGCTCTGGTGTGCCGTTAGTTGCTATTAAATATAAAGCCTGTAAAATGAGGAATATTATATAACCAAGTGAAATCTTTAAGATGTCGAACTGACCTGCCTAGGGACAGTCCCTTCGTGTAAATGAGAAAGGGCTCTGCAGCCTACTTCTCTCTCTGCTGCTATGAAAAACTGTAAAAATGTCACAATGATAGGAAGTCATGACCTGCTCTTGCCAGTAGCAAAATAACATTCAACGTCTTTTTGCAACAGATACTTACCTTGGAAAAGGAAATATCAGATTCTGACACAAGCAGCATGTCTCATAACCTAATGGATTTACTTAACTATCACAGAAGACTGAGTTCAAAGTCCAGTGTTTTAGTTACAAGCAGATAACTCATCTTCTAAACAGAAAAAAAAAATCAAGGTAGGGCTGACTCCAGATTGAAGACAGCTGTCTTCCTTTTGGATGAATTATCTTGCACTTGCTTTTCATTTCATTTTCTCTTTAAATTAGACATTATTAATGAATTATTACTGACCTTCAGTAATAACAACATATAACCTGCAAATAATTCTAGCCACATCTGGGCTTCTTACCCTCAGGGGGTTTTCGTTGAGGTATGGCGGTTCTCCTTCCACCATCTCAATAGCCATGATGCCCAGAGACCAGATATCCACTTTAGGGCCATATGCTTTCCGTGTGACCACTTCAGGAGCCATCCAGTAAGGAGTTCCAACCATAGTGCTGCGCTTGCTCTGCTCTGGGGTGATCTGAGCACAGAAACCAAAGTCGGCTGCAGGATAACAGAATTTTAAAAAGTTAAATTGGTGCACCCCAAGTAAGTGGGCTTCCTAGAAGACCTCTCTATTACTATCCTATAAATTTTACTCCTCTATGCTTGAGAGGAGCTTGGGGGGGGATGTCTCTTCCACACTCCCTCACATTCTCCAGATAACAAAATCCAACGTGCAAGATAGATAAAATACCTTCAAGTGTTTACGCAGGGCAGAGTACCATGGGATGAAGATAAAGCTTTTTGTCCTCTGGAAAAGGACACGAGTATTACTCTGTAAAAGAAGGGTATTTTGCCCAGTCCTTTCTTCCAAGAATCCTAGACTGCTAACAGCCACAAAAAACCAAACCTCAGGCAGAATACAGAAGGCGAGTGTTCTGCACATGATACAGCCTGAACTAGAAAAAAGAAATCTACAAACCGTGGCTTCCACCCTGCTAAACTGATTTTGGGAAACTATTGAGTACAACATTTCACAGCAATTTGGCCATCAAATACAGGTACTACAGCTGACAAGAGACATGGAAACAAGGCTTCAGGTAAGTGAAGTGCTATCCCACTCAGCAAAAAGGAACCTGGGCAAACAAACCTTTCCATAAGGTAATTACAAAAAAGAACAACGACACTCAAGAAAACAAGTCATCTATTCCTACAGCCTTCAGGTGCAGCAGCCATGCACGTTCCATCATGTTACTTTATCCAGCTGCAGCACTCCCACTTCCCAGGCATGTAATGGATCAATAAGAACATACTTAAGGCAGGAGACAGACATTACCTTATCATTGACAGAGAGTGCGAGAGAGGATATGAGTGAATTTAACATTTTGGGTAGATTTTGGAAGTGTTATGCCAAGCAGTGCTAACGAAAGAGCCACAGTCACAGAAGTGCTAAGTTGTACTAAGAGGACAATTTTACAAGGAACTACCCCGACTCTGATTGTCAATATGCCACCTCAAAAAAACAGACCAAACTAAAACAAAACTACCCATTCCAAAACAAAACAAAAATCTAACCTATAGGAGTCACTGAGTTCTTCACCAGCACTTCTTGGCCTTTATCAAGGTGTCACACCCAACTCAAAGCACAGCTTATTTCAATGAGCACACCAGAGAAGCAGCAGCAGCAGCGTATGTCTCCTGACCTACCAACAAGGCCTTCAGCACCATGCCACCAGCAAGGAGAGAAAAGACAGGCAAGACGTAGAACCCAGTTTAACCAACCAGTAGTTTTGTAAGGTATGTTGTGGTAACAGGCAGACTGATATCTCTTACTTCTCCTGTCACCAGTTTCCCCAAGGCCAGACTCCCCCAGAAAAGGGGAAGAGCTTGAAAAGATGCAACTTTTTCCACCATCCAGCCTCAGTAACTGCTAGAAGGTCTATAATCACACAGCCAAAGAAGAGCTAGTCTCAAAACTGATTACAAAGCTCCCCTTCATATAGAACACTTTTACAGCTGACTCCTGTTTTCTCCTGTTTCTCCTTCCTCCTCATCTCCCCCAGTCTCCTGAGGCTCATGTTTCTTTACATAGGCTGCTAACCCTGTCCTTTTGCCACTCTGCTTCGCTTTGACGGATCTTACATTTTTGAGCCTTCTCCAGCTAACTCTTCTCAGCAACATCCTCTACTGTAATTATTGACTTATGTTCAGCCTCTGAATCCACACACTTTGTGCACAAACACATCACGCTCTTCAAAAAACAAAGCCTCCTATACAAGCAAGCAGTACAGCCACAATGCTGGCAAGTAGATCAGGTTGCTTGTAATTTTTCTTCACACTTCATCTCATAAATACTATAATCCTGCAAACCATCTAGACTAAGGAATATTGCTGAGATATATTTTCACAGCATTTCAAATTCCTACTCAACTGTAAAAACACCACTCCTTAACTCTCTGGTCACCTTATGCTTTGCACATTGCTACACACCAAGAAGTCAGATAATACACCTCTCTCAAAGAGTCCTGACAGCTTCTTCAAGGAGTTTCACATTTTTATTGCCACACACGTTTACACACACCAGAGACTGACTTACTGTACACAAGTCCATGCATGCATAACAATTACCTGAAAAGCAAGTAGTTTCTTTTGTCATTTCATGATTATATTAATGAAAGTATGTTACACTTTCAGTCCAAAAGGAGACCCAGTGCAGGCACAGCACAAGACTAGACTGCAATATAAATGGTTAATAATGTACAGTTTTCTTGTTAGTGACCTTCTAATGAAAAAGGCAAAATATTAAAAGCAAGTCATAACAACCTAAAGAGACTAACAAAGCAACTGCAGTTAGGTGCAACTTTTCTCTTGCAATCATTCATTTTTGCTTCACTGTATGGTGCCAGTTACTTCATATTTAGCAACATACTCATGTGGCAACAGGTTTGCTTCAATATCCTTCCAGTCTAATGTGTTCACAGCTTTAGTGTCTTAGAGCCCTCAGAATTTCAATACCTGCTACCTGCAAGTTTTACATTTTATAATACAGAATTAATTTCTACCACTCATCATTAATAAAAATTCACCTCAAATTTCCCTGCCAAGTCTCCTACTGACACTTTCCAAGTGAAAATTTACTGGGAAAGGGAAAACAGAACACAAAAATAATTGTCTAGTACTCACTCAGTTTAACTGATCCATCCATTCCCAACAGCACATTATCACTCTTAATGTCCCTGTGGATGACCTGGTTGGCATGTAGGAACTCAAGCGCTTGCAAGCACTGGATGGGAGAAAAAAAAAGTATTCAGCATATGGAAGCAGAATTTGTGCATGTTAATGTGCATGTGAACACAAATTAAAAAGCAAGGCGTACATCCTCAGGCAGTGCTGAATGCAAAAACATCACAGGTATTATTTAAAATATCCAGCAGAGGAAGCTCTTGTGCTAAAAACACTCTCCAGGTCTCACGAGGTCAAAAAGCATTTAACCACAGAGTTTCTCTGCTATCTTAACAAATCCATAAATTAAATTCCTCATCACCCAGCCATCACCCAAGATGCTCTCAAAAAATCACAAATGTTAATTTTGGTACTTCCCACGCATTCTACAGAGGAACCATAAAGGATTAAGTGAGATTTTTTTCGACTGAAATCTCACCAGAAGAAATTGGCGAGACGTCATTCTCAACATGCATGCAACTTCTCTTACAGTGAAGGCTGTAAAACATCTTGACATTCACTAACACTGGTTTTCAGTATTTTTAGATTAAAACCTCTCACACTTGTTTCTGCTTAAAAACATAAAGAAATACACTTTTGCTATTTGAGAATAAAAGGGAAAAAAAAATTTTTCTCTTTTCACATAAGTAGAAGTGTCCTTGTTTGAGTGAGAACAGAACAATTCTGTTCAGTGATTTTATTTTCCAGCTCAGTTCTTCCAACTACCGGCATTGTCTGAAGTCAGCAGCCTCTTTTCCCAGGCAGTGGCTGCTGCTGGCAGTGACAACACCCGGTGTTCAGAGTTAGTACCGAGGGTGGGTGTGCAGACCAAGGCCACTGCTGGATCTTGTGCACCACGTGGGGGGTGCAGAAAGTGAAAGGCTGCACCTGCAGGGAGGAGCAGCCAGGACAGGTGACCCCAAACTGACCAGCGAGGGATTCCATCCCATATACGTCATATTCGGTATAAAGATGAGGGATCAGGGGGGTCTTGCCCCTCTCGGTCCACTTTGCCAGCTTTGGTCAGCTTGGCTCGGGTCCTCTTCTGGTTTCTTCCTTGGAGTATCTGAGGAGGGCTCTGTCCATTCTGCCTTCGATTCTGATCTGCCTGTTGCCGAATCCGGTATCAGAATCCAGCTCCCGAACACAGCTCCATCTGCTGCTGGGCCCATTCTGGGACTCTCATGGTGCCTGCTCCACAGCATCAGTGGTGATGGTGATGTAATTGCCATCGGGGGGTTGGGTTTGATACTGATTTTGTGTGTATATATTCCATTTCTTTTTAATGATTATTATTTTAATTTTCACTAAGGCTGTTCTAGTTCCCTTTTCTAATGGCCAAGTCTCTCTCCCTTATTCCCTTTCTTTTCCCCTTTGGGAAAGGAGGGGGATTAACAGAGAGTGTCTGCTATAGGTCTAAGGGGCCGCCCTGACACTAAACTGTGACAAGAACCTTTACCATTTGGTAAATTACCATTCGGTAAACCTAGTGTCATGTAGCCTCCAGGCAAGGCTTTTTTTGTGTCTTCATTTGCTTTAGCAAAGCAGCACTGATTTGCAGAATGAAGCATATCTAACATAGTGGGCAGCAGAGTTTTGATGAAGTACTATAGTTCAATGTTACAAGTTTTTCCTCAGAAAAGTTAATTAGTGTTACTGCAAATAGTTACTTTCAGTTCTTTGCTTCCAGCTCTGGTTTCTCTGGGAAAAATTACCTGTCCATACTTGTTAATGTACAGCTTTGCTTCTATCCTCCCTTTGTGTGAGTCATCAGAAGCAAATGTCATGTTCATGTAGTCAAATGGGGTTTTTAAAAGCTCAAGTTTCTCCTGGACAGGAGATAATACAATTACTTCTTCTGCCATAATAAATCAAGCCTGAACTAGATGCCGACATTGACTCAGGGCAGAAACCACTGTTAAGTTGTGACAACACCTATTTTTAAGTCTTCCATTTGAAATTTTACTGCAATCTTAAAATTATTCCAACTACCATCTTCCAGAGAATTATTTTTCTGAGAAAATCCATAAAGAAAGCCTAACTGCCAGTGAACTACAGATTTCACACACTATGAAAACTACTAAAATGAGAAATGGATAGTGTGCATCAAGTTCACCTTTACTCTAGTACATATTTCTTAAAGTATTCCTGTCTCATCAGATCCACTTTCACACTTTACACATAGTTCCCCTTCTTCCTTCTGGAAGACACTCCAAAGCTTTCAGGCTTTTTTCTTTTTTTTTTTTTTTTTTCTAAATATGTTCACATCTCTACACTTTCTGCATTACTTATATATGAATACCAAGTTTTCTTTTTAGTGCCTTTCAATATTCTCCATTAGTCAAAGTTTAAAAAGAAAGACTTTTTTTTTTTTTCCCCATCTGCTAAACTTCTCTGTTGCTCTTCCTTGAATTTCAGCCCACATTATCATCTTTTTTTAACACTGACAGCAGGACTAGGCAACCCAGGCACCAAAACCAAAATCTTTATTTGCTCCATCCCCTACCATTCCCAAACATCCAAGAGAGCCGTGGCTCTTCTGTGTTACAACTTGCAAACCCTCAATATTCTAAGTTAAACTGTTTTTGTTATTCTCTATAATTTTAATATTGATTTCTGCTCTCGTTGTCATTCATTCTTCCTAACTCAATGGCTCCAACAGCAGTTGTTGCAAATATTCCCAACCTAAGTCTACCAGAAAACCCAGGGGAATAGAGTGCACCTTCATTCCTCTGCCCATCAACTATAATGCTCACCTCTCTGCAAACAGCAGCAATCTGTGCTTCATCCATACATGTTTCTGTGACCACATCTGTTAGCGAGCCTCCAGCTAGATACTCCATCACCACAAACAATTCATCTCCTACAAGGTAACTACAAAGAGAAAACAAAAAGCATGTCCATTTGTCATCACAAGATCAAGAACTGAAAAATGACTGATAAGAGCTGGTCAATTAAATGATTCATAAGCACTTCAAGACAAACAGTAAAGAAAGTTAATCGCTGGAAGGTAGCTTGGAGTGTAAATACCGACAATACAAGCTGCATGCTTCTTACTACCTAAACAGGCAGGAGAACAGCCAACATATCTAATGCACAACACAAGCATTGCTCCCGTTGTGCTCTTGTCCACCACTGATCCCCATCTACATGTAGCACTGCGTTCATGATGGCAGAAGTCTTCTTACTGAATCATCAAGACCATTTCCTATAACAGATTTTTTTTTTCAGATGCAGTCTAAATACAGTTTCATTTGCTTATAAGACCCTTAGGTACAGGAAGTCCATGTATGTGTAAACATATCAAGTTATAACCTCTTGAAACCCTTGAGGAATAAAGGAATGAGTCAGCTGTCTACATTTACCTGTCCAGGAAGTTGACTATGTTGGGGTTTTTTAGCTCCTTCATTACCAAGATTTCATTAATAATCAACTCCTTCTTGGGCTGTTTCTGCAGGTTTATCTGTTTAATAGCAACCTGAATAGAACAAAATAAAATAGTAATCACTCAAACCTAAGCATCAAAAACTTCTGGTCATTTTTAACACAGTGCAAAGTTAGAAGACATCCTGTAACAGGATTAAAGGAATTTAACACAGCTTGCAGCTGGCAAGTTAGTTATCAGCATACAACTTAAAAGAATGCAACTTGAATATGCAACTTGCACCCATAGCCAACATCATTCTCTGAAAGATCCACAAACAGTAACAAAGGCCAGAACAGAGAGCAAAGCAAACATTCAGGAGATAAAAAGATACTCCCCCAATTTCATTATCAACAGGCCTAAAGCAGAAGAGAATCATGAAGCAACTTACAAAGTATAAGCCTTCCAATACAGGGCAAGGCAGTTCATTTTTCTGTGTTCTGCCCAAATTAGTGTTTGCGTGCAAGGAATACTGGGAGGCAGAAGGAATTCCTCTCAAATCAATTAAACCAATGAACTATCCCAGAGAGAGAAGGGAAGATAAAGATCTATCTTGTCCAGGAAAAAAAGCTAACGAGGGTAAGTATTCCAGACTTAAAAATGAAGAATTATCCCAGTTACATAAACTGTAACATTTTGAGGAGGCAGTTCAGATTTTTATAAGATAACCTACCCGTGAGTCCAAAAACAAACAAAAGAATGAATATAAACTTGTAGAAATGATTGTAATCTTATTTCCAAGGGCATTAAAAGAAGAGAACTTGTGGCACAGAATTACAAAACAGTAAGATCAGAGCGGACCTCTGAAGGCCATCCAGTCCATCTGCTGCTTAAAGGACAGCCAACGTGCAACAGTTGCTGAGCATCTTGTGCAACTGAGTTTTGAATGGAGATCTCAATAAGCAGATATTCCACAACCTCACAACTGTGAGAGGAAAAAAAAATAAATTCTAGTATCTAACCAGAATTCCCCTTACAGCTATTTTTGTCTGTTACCTCTTGTCCTGCCATTGCGTAGCTACAAGAGGAGTCTTACTCCATATTCTCTGCACCTTCCCATTAGGCTGTTGAAAACAGCAGTAAAATCCTCCTTTGTCCTTCTCTTCTTACCACTGAACAGATCCTCAGACATTGAGCACTGAGAAAGTCATAGAGGACTGCAACCATTTACTGCACGAAGACTGCAAGCAACCAACTGTTAGCCTACCTGCCTGCCAAGATGCAGAGGAGGTCTAAGAAAGGAACTGGACTACAGATTTACTCTGCAGCCAGGAGGACATGAAGTACTGCAGTATGTAGAAAGTAAATTAAGAGACAACATCTTGAAATGACTGAAAGGGTTGGGTTTTATCAAGACTACAGTATTGGTAAATACGGTTACTGTTGAATGGGAAAGTGACTTAAGGATTGGCTACTTGGGGATATTTAAATGAAATTTATGGAAATCTAATTTAAAGAGAAGCAAATAATTCCTAAAATGTTAGTCCCAGGAACCAGAGATGACCAGTGGATGACAAGTATGCAGAGTACTGCTGATGTCTCTCGTTTCACCAGCTGGGTTTGAAGACACCAAGGAGTAAAAGCAAAGAGCAGGATGTGTAGAAGGCATTCTAAATACAACAAATAACCACACGGAGCAAGCTATTTCCATATAGGACATACCCATCACCTCTACAGAGGTGGGACTAAAGAACATGTGTGCAAAGACTAAAAGTTTTATGAAAATACCATTGCCTGCAATTCTTGAAGGATAAAATGTTTTCAAAACCCATTTCTGGAACACCTCACTCCCTCTGCTTTTCACTGGAAAGACAAGACTCTATTATTTAGTTTTCATCATCTGATTACTACAGAACAAGGCACACACTGTTACAAATGACTATTGCAAACATTCTTCTGAGAGGTGATAGTAGAGCTGGGAACCACAGAAAGTAATCCAGTCAAATCATTTTGGCCACCTGCAGAAGAACGTTTATACAGAAAAGGTATCGTCAGTGCAACGAACACAGAAATCTTACCTCCTGCCCTGTTGCCACATCGATAGCTGTGAAAACTGTACCCGATGCCCTGCGAAGAAAAACATTACAGCCAGTTGCATCTCTTTGTGTAACAAACGTGCACATGAGAACAGACAAATCACAAACACAAAATTATGGCGGCTTTCAGTGTTGCAAGAGCTGTATCAAAAGAAGGCTATTAGAAGTAAGCAGTACAGAAATGCCAGCCAGTTGACCCAAAATAAATCACAAACATGCTCCCTTCTGACACCAGCCATGCCTCCTGCATTCAGGATGTCTAAACCCCCCCCCCGAACTTGTGCTGCTCTGTACGATCAGATAAGCTGGGCAGCCCTTTCTGGACTATTACTTTTCCTTTTTGCCCAGGAGAAGCCTGCCCACAAACACAAAGTGACTTATTTGGGAAGTATACAGTAGCAGCTAGGCATGTATATAAGTAAAGATGGTAATGCTAGAACTTGTAGATACATTTTTTGGGGATTCAGGGGACTACTAGAAGTAAAACTCCATCAAGCCAGCATTGTTAGCTTAGCACACAGAAAGCCTTCTAATGTGCCCTCACACCCTTCAGCAGGAGGGAGAGGGAGAGGGAGGGTCTTAGGGAGCTCGAACGGTGCTTTGCCATCCTTTAATTATTTTTTTTCCCCCACCTAAATATTTTAATTACGCTGATTGATATAATTTATTATTATGGCAACTTCTATCCTTAGAAGCGTTCCTGAATAGGCTGTAGGTAGCTCAATAAATTCGCTGGAGACGCAGAGTAAGTTTTCCAACATTTCTCCAACCCTTGCTGCAGGCGGGAGCTCCTACAGCTGGGCTGCGAAATTATGAGTAAATCTCCATCTATCTCTCTATCTGGGAGCGGGGGGGGGGGGGGGGGGTAGGGCTAATTAACAAGCTTCTAACATACGCTAATTATGTTGATCTCTACGTGCACATCAACTATACATCAAGCCAGTTGGCATGCTTTATGGAGAATATACCACTGAAGCGATGACAGTGTGCGGGGGGATCGTGTAAAGTTTCCAACTTTAAAGTTGAGGCAGGCCTGGCTTAATGACTTTTGATATCGAATTAGTGATATATCACGGAATAGAACAAATGAATTAAGTCAATGGCTAATAAATATTCGAAAACCTCCTTTAATGTTTGGTTAAATATTTATTGCGTAAGAGTGGCATATTGAATATTTAATGCAATTGTTTATTGTCAATCAATGAATGTACTTTCAGCAACACTCTCATCATTTATTCTTCCAGCTGAATTAAAAAAGGATATTCTTATTAAAGTCATTTGTCTTCTCTCCCGTGGCCCGGGAGCCTCCTCTTTCTCTGTCCTTCTGTTTTTTTCAGACCAAAAACCGGGGATATCGAAATGCTGCCAGATATTTTGAGAAGAATCATTAGTCGGGGGTGTGTGTGTGAATATCTAAACCCGTAAAAATAAAAAAAATCCCTTCTGCAGACCCGTCGGAAAGGTGCACCTGAAGGACGCGTAACTTCCGCGGTACCAGGCTCGGAGGGGTTCTCCCAGTGCCTTGAAGGAACAAAATTGGCTGCAACAATTGGGCGCTAAGCGGGTTTTCACCTAGGTTAGAAATCATCTGCCTGAGGTGGAAAAAATATTCTCTGCCGAGCAGAGGCAGCTGCTTTCATCTGGAAATGAAAATATTGCAGCGCGTACCCCCTTTTTTCATCCTTTCTTTTAGAGGATTCCACTCAGACGGGTTGTTGTTGTTTTCCCTTTGAATTCTTCCTTTTAAAACTCAAAGTAAAAGGGGGGAAAAAAAAGGGGAAAAAAAAAAAAAAAGATTGAATTGTCCACACATAAACCCGAACGAAACTCCATCAGGGAATCTATTTGGTGGTGGCTGGATCCTCCGATCAAAACTAACGCACCAGGAGAGGGGGAGACGCTTTTATAGGGAGAATCTTGTTAAATCGAGTTGCAGTAAATTCCAACAGCAAAAAAGGGGAAAAGGGCAATTCTCAGCCTTAGGAGCAGGAAAAGCCTCGACCGCCTCCGTGTTTTCGCTTTGCTCCCCGAAAAAAAATCATGTCTAAACTCACCCGAAAATAACCAGTTCACTCAAAAGGGACATCAGAAGCTCCCAGCCCTGCTCGGGGATGTCCCCCTTGGAGCTGGGCACCTCTGGGCAGCTCCTGCTTGCCTTCGCTCTTCTCTATTTCATTTCATTTTATTTCATTTTATTTATTTGCTAGCACCCAACCTGCTGTTTGCTGTTAACCAGGAGGGGTTGCTTAGTTCCTAGGCGAGATGGCGAGAAACGGGGAGGAAAACTCCCCTCGAGCAACGGGGCGGAGGTTGCAGCCTCTGCTAAATAAAAAGATAAATAACCTGCAATTCTACAGCAATGCAAGAAAATTAATTAAAGAAAAAAAACAAGGGGGTGGGGGTTAATTTTCGTGGAAGAAAACAGCCTCGCAAGTGGGTACCTTGCAGCCGAGCAGAGAGGAAGGCATTTCAAGGATGCCCGAGCAACAACAAAAAAAATCAAACCAACAAAGAAATATAGGAAATATTTCAGCAGATCTTTCCAAAGAGGAGCTTTTATCAGGAGGTTTGTCCTGATTTTTATCTATTTATTAGGAAATCTTGAAGAGAAACATGGCGGCTTCACATGCTAAGGTTGTGTGTTCTTCCTCCCTTTGAGCCTTCCTCATCCCCCTGATGCAACTACACACCCCCGGTCATTTATTTTCATTAATTTCTGGGTTCTCTCTTCCCCCCCCTCACCCCCCCGGCTTTTCTTTAGCTTTGTATTTTCTATTTAAAGAGTCATTCTCATAAAACCCTTTTTATAAGGGATCGGGGCGTGTGAGTCTCTCTGGACGCGGGTGTGGGGAGATAGAGAGACACACACATATAAATATCTCTGTAATTCCAAAACGAGCCGCTTTTTCCTCTCTAACGCACCGTTTGGCTGATGAATATATATGTCTGTGCCTATATAAATACATATATAAGGGCAGGAACTCTGGCTGCAGAGATGGATTTCTTCCCGTTTGCAATCTGCCCTATTTTATGACTTGGACGGCGTTTTGGGCAAAACTTTTAATTAAAGTGTCAGTGATCTTTTAACTTGGCTTTTTATGGACCAATATTAATACTAACTACAAACTAATAACGTTAAGCTATTGTTTATGAGTGTAATTATTCTCACCCCCCCCCCCCTTCCCCTGGCCCCACTGAGGGGAGGGAGCCCTCGGGGTGGGGAAGGGGTTCTCAACCCGCAGCCGCCCTGCTTTGTGGCAGGGAGGTGCAGCCCCCGGCATCGCGGAGCATCCCCGGCCCCGCTGCATCCCCAGCCTGGACGGCTGCGGGGCTTCTCCCCCCTCCCTCGCCGCTTCCCCCTTCTCCTTCCACTCAATCTGCATTATTATTAGCAGTATTTTATCCTAGGAAAAACAAACGTCTCCCTCCCTTCCCACCACACGCCGGGGGGGGTAAGGGGTGGCAGGCCCAGATAACAAAGCAGCTGGTGTGGAACGAAGTTGTAAGGAAATAATTGATATGTAATAAGGCTGAGTGAATCTATCCCAAAGAAAATATTGCGTAAGCGGTTATGATTAAACATGCCCGGGCGAAAGGCGCTCTCATAAAGGAGTAATGGAGCTAAGGAAACAAATGATCATTGGGAATGTTAAACACAGAGGGGCATTTCATCACACAAACATAAATTCAGCTTGAAAGAGACTTAGGGGGAGGGGAAAAAAAAAAGGGGGGGGAGGAAAAAAAAAAAAAGAAAAAAGAAGAAGGAAAAAAAAAGACAGCCCCCCCCCCTCCCCCCATTACCCTCAGGTTGTGCGACGGACAGCGTTTGAAGATGCTAGTAGGGCGGGGGGGGAGGGCGGCAGGAGACCCCGCTAGCAAAGGAGGGCCCGATCCTGCCGCACAGTTTTAGTTCCGCTCGGGAACAGACCCGAGACTCCTTCTCTTCCTCCCTCGGGCGTGTGGTCGGGCCGCCTGTCCCCTCCTGCCGTCGGGCACCCACCTCCCCGGGGCTCCGAGCGGCGGATCGGAGCCGGATCCTTCCTCCCGCTGCCGATGAGGAGCGGCAGCACTGCCTCCATCCCCTCCTGCCCGATTTTCCCCCCCTCCAAGGTGATATATTCCCGACCAGGCAGCGCATCCCACTGGCCCGTTTTTATCGCAAATCTCGGGCCTTTCACCGTTTTTATTAACAACAACAAAAAAAGTAGCCTAATGTTACCCCAGGCAAACGAAAAAAAGTAAAAGAGAGAGCAAATAAATCGCCAGAGCCTCGCTTCCTTTTAACATGGCTCTTCTCTCCCGGATAAATCCCATTTCTAAAGCCAGGGAGCGCGTTCACATGGTGGGAAAGTTGCACCCCCCGCTTATTCTGGGGCCAAACCTCCGCCGTTTGACTTGTCTGGAGCTGGCGGCTTTAGAGGCGGCAATGTGCTCTTGGCTGAAGCCCTGGCCGTCAGGCATAGGAATCCGGGCTAGGAAATTCGTTAGGAGGGAAATAATTTGATTCCCCGACTGTTTTGGGGTGAATTTGGCTCAGGGGAACCGGCCCAAGTGCAGTGGGACCAGCTCCTCTTCCACCTGGCTGTAAAGCCGGCTGTGTGGCGGCAGGTTATTAACCATTCTAACAAATTTAAATCATCATTCTCATCGCAACCCCCCCCCCCACACAAAAAAAAAAAAAAAAAAAAAAAAAAAAAAAAAAAAAAAAAAAAGAAAAAAAAAAAAAAAACAGCGGG
>JAAGNO010001531.1:0-34133 GCA_033439905.1 Ceryle rudis | reverse complement strand
TATGAAGGGGCGCTGCTGCGCTCGGCGGTGCGGGGAGTGGGTGCGGGAGAGGGAGAGGGAGAGGGGTAGCCAAACCCAGAGAAGTTACGGCACTACACTTTTGCATTAAAAGACACAATCAAAATATCCACCAGTGTGTAAAACCTCCACCCTCTGCTTATCACTGCTTAATACAGTCAACATTTCTGCCTGCTTCAGTGTGGCTACATGATAGTATCAAATAAAAACAGTACACCGCTTTGAACACTGGCTCATCAGAAATAAAGGTTGGGGTGAACACTTACCCCTGACCAATTTTTTCATATCTCGTGTATTTTTTCTTGGGATCTCCTATGCTCACGATAGTGCCTAAAAAAACCAACCAAACAAACAAACAAGTCAATTCCACTGTCCCCTTTTAATAGGGCTGGCCTGGCCCAGACACCTCTAAGAGTGGGTCGGCTCAAGTAATAAAGGCTGATGCACAAACAGCTAAAGCTTCCCAGTTCAGTTCCAGTTGCAAATGGCTCAACTTCAGACAAACATTATGCTAGGTTATACTCTTAATGAGATAGATCAGGCTATTTCTCCCAGTATCTCAATTTAATGGTAGTCTTCTGTGTAGTAAAACACGGTATGATGTTATGACAAATCCATTAGCTTAGCCTAGTCCAGAAACTAGACAGTTCTTGACTTAAGCACAGGAAAATTAATATGGTGAAAAAATATTTCCAATATGATTATAGAATAAGAAACAGCAGAAACTATTTTGTGTTATGATTGTATTATACATACAGATCACATTATCACAATCGAAATTCAATTAAAAAACCAAAACCAACTGTCCTACATTTTTTTTCTACCCAATAGGGCACTGAGGCATATAAATCAGCAGGACTTCTGAATGCGGCTCTTGGCTACTGTCTGGCACAAAAGCCACAAAGCACAGCATTTACAGAACCCTTACACAAAAATAAGGATAGTCCTAAAGCCTTTGTTCATCTTTGTCCATCATCAATGCTATCACATTGCAATCAAACAGAATAAAGAGAAGTCAAATACACTACACTTGTACCACTGTATTGTACATGAAATAAAACACCTACGTAGTTTTTCCATTATCTCTTCATCTGACATTTTGGTCTTCTTTTTCTGCTTATCACCCGATTTTGTCACACCATCAACAGAAGCATCACCGGAGGGTGCAGGGATGGGGTCAATTACAGACCGTGTATATATCTGTTAAGAGAGACCATTTACCTAAGCTTTTTCTTTGCTTTCATTGACGTTCAGTTGAAAACAATCACAGTTCGTCAAAAGTCCCTAAGCACCATTTTACCTAACAGGCTGGAAGCAGAAATTAGACCTGAGAAACATTATGTCCAGCAAGTCAAAACGCTGGCAACCCTACTGACCTCTGAAAGAAAGACTCGGGCACCTCCTGAGCAGAGTGGATGCTAGATGAACTCTAACTTCCTCAGATGGATGTTTTGTGGTTTTCTACTTGCTTATTCTTTATAACCCATGGTAGTTAACAGAATAGAAATCACTATTTAATAGTGAGATCAGCTACTACTGAGATCTAACGGAAAAAGATTAATGCTTCACCATGAAAAAAAGGAGACACTCAAATTCCCAGCTGCCCCCAATTTAGGGGATTTTCTTGGGGCTTTATTTCATTTTCTCCTTAGCTGTTCACAGACATGCAGCTACTCTAGAAATGTCAAATTGTAGATCTTTTATATGTCTACAAACCAAGAGAGTGCAATTATAAAGCAGTATCACTTGACAAATAAACACAATTCACATTTGTGCTCCTGAAGTGAGAATAAGTGGGCAACAGTGGCAAAATGTACACCTACCACAGTCAAAAGACTGAGCTGGACTAAGTGGGATCCCTGGGACATTATTAACAGGGTGTGTAGGTTCAGGACAACTACACTAAAACTTAATGTAACAACTCCTTCAGCACTTAACTTTACATGTAATGCTGATGACTTTGAGTGAATAAGCTTTCAAATCTTTAATTTGAATTGGTTGGGGTTTAGGTAGTACATCTGGTGAGGCTATTACATTGCAGTCAAATAGAATAAAGAAAAGTCAAATACACTACACTTGTACCCCTGTATTGCACAAAGTTACAGAAACTACCTATAGTTTTTAGGACTAAAAAGCTTCTTCCTTGCCTGTTGGGTTGAAGGACAAGCATAACTGGCTACCTTCAGCAAAAGGTGACAAACAAATCAGCATTAACTTAAGGATTTCTGATCCAACTCATATGCTGAAATCGGGCATTTTCTTAAACTCAAATAACAAACATAACTTTCCCCTAAAAATTTACAATAGCTCATTTCACAAATATTACACTTTGCTAAAAAACAAAAGTAGAAAAAGGTCTGCAATGCCATGAAATGCAGGTCTGCACTATAAATTTTACAGCTGCTCACCGATTTTGTGTGATCTGGCCGTGGAGCAATAACAGGAGGAGGAGCTTCTTCATCATCCTCATCATCATCTGCTACAGCTGTTGATGGTTCTGAACCTTTGGCATTGGTCTACATTTTTACCAAAGTTAAAAAACAAAACAAACAAAATTGTTAAACAAAAGTGTTAAAGACTTGCACTTTTCTTTTCCCATGTGAAGACAGAATTCTTACTGATGTCAAAAGAAAAGGGTAGGTTGAGTGGTTTAAGTGACCTATTACATTTTACTGTGAGACTCAAGTACTCTGTTGACCCCCTCAATTTAGGTTTTTATTCCACAAAAGAAATCTTCTGGTTTATACTGCAAGATTCAGTATTTAAGTAACAGAGAAGACTTGAACTTGTATGCACCTAAGAATATACAAAGAACAGTAAACACACTCACCGTTGGTGTTCCTGAAGGGAAACCATCTTTTTCTAAATAGAACAAATAGCAGAATACATAAAATCATCAGAAAAGCAATAAAGTGAACTTTACAGACAGCCTGCCTTAGAGATCTGTTTCATCTCTCAGAAAGTAAATTTTCATGATCACAAATGAGAGAAACCAAGTATTGCACTTTAAGACCCGGCAGAAGGAAGATGGAAGTTCTTAAACCCCTTCCCTAAGGGTAGGAAACACCACTTATTTCCTAACTTGCTCTTCACCTCACATGAGTACCCACACAGTTTTCCAAATTGGGCGCTGCTCATCACACTTATGTGTTCTGTCTTACAGAGGCACGAAATCAGGATCAAATGGGTATTTCTGGTCCCTGAGCAGTATCTTGAATCAAGGATAAGAATATTATACGGCCTTATTAACCTGTTTTCAGAGATAACTTGGAAGAAAACTAGGTAAAACTGCATCTGTTTGTAAGGCAGTCATTCTCTCAGCCCCCTCACATAGCTCCTGACCTAGAAGCCACAACTTATTTTGCATTTTGGATATCACTACATGGTGACACCAAGTTCACAGACAGGAGCAGCAAGGTCACCAGCACAAAACCATCAGTCTGAGAGCCCCAACTTCAAAAACACAATCTGTCACAGTTAATTTCGGCTGCTGTTTGAATTATCCACTTCCATTTCTTCCCATTTCCACTTAAAGGAAATTAACTGGACAACACCAGTTTCCAGTAAATTGTAAATCCATCCTCAAATATTTGTTCCTCATTGATAAGTAGCTTGCTCTTTCAGCATTTGAATCTGATTTATAGTTCTGAAATAGAGGAAGACAGTGTTGCAAAAACACAACTCCTCTTCAATATGTCTTGCACACACTTGGATCTCACCTGGAGCAGAAAAACTCAGATACTTCTGTTTTGCCGTGTCTTTGGAGTCATAGAATTTCAGGACATCTAGTACCGCCTGGGGGTTTTTCTTCTGTTCTAACTTTGTGATATTTGAGGTCTGAAGCAACCGAGCCCATTGCTCTGGCATTCCCTGAAAAAAAAAATAATCTATTTTAAGCATCCTTCTAGTATTTTAAAGGTTTTTCAAAAGCAGGACAAATTTCTTTCCTCTATAAAAAGCGTAACACACAGATCCTTAAACACTTGAATGAGTAGGATGGAGTTTTAATTAAGAGCCTTATGTCCACAGATGACAGAACACAAATCACTGTGCCAACACGACACCACCTCTTTCTGGTGTATTAAGCCAGACACGAGGAATAGGAACACAAAATACAGAGCCAGTGTTAACCACTAATGAAAGCAAACTGAAGATGGTTTCTCAGTGAAGGTGACACAAAGCATCAAATCTGACATGTACACTGCAGAGGTACTGACAGCTGACATTCTCATTGCTCTGCACGCTATACAAATACACAGTAAAATTACTTGGTAAAAACAAAGACTAACTCACACTTTATTCTAAAGCATCAGAATGACTTTGCTACAGCACTGACCCACGGCTGTTTCCTAACAGGCGTACTTACAGTGAACTCTCCAGTTACAGCATCAAAGCCAACATGGATGGTGTGCTCAAAATCTGATGGTGGGGAGATCTCTGGCCTTTCCTTTTCCTTCTTCTTGCTTCCTAAGTAAAGACATTAAAAGATCTACTGAGCAAAGACTTAAACTCCTATTGTCTCCATTTAATATAATCAATCCAAGCATTACAACAGTTCAGATGAATGTAACCATTATTCTGTACACTGGATGAAGGTGTTTACATATGCAGCACGGTGATTTGATATTTTCAAGTTGGTCTGGACTTCACGTAAGAATAACTTCTTTGATTCAATTATTTATGGGACAGTAGCAAGCACATAAGAGATTAAAAGCACCAGAGTGCAAGGAACTCTGCTGATCATATGAAGTGTGAACATATGAAATGTTTACAACGCAAAAAAGTGACATTTTAATATGGATTAAGACCTACAGTGAAGACAACTTCAGTTCAACCTCAAGTTCACCCTAAAGACAGTTAAAAATCAGTTGCTTCACTGCTTTAATTCAAGGTACTTAATGCAAACTAGAACTTCCTGTGACGAAGATAAGATTTTATAGCCTGAGAGCAATTACCTAATTTAAATTAAAGGGGGAAAAAAGCAAGCATAAGTACCAGAATCAGGAACAGATAATGAGAAGGATCATGTGCACAATCCAACCTACATTCAATTAAATTCATAAGACATATAATGCCTGGGGCTTGAGTTCTTTGATTTTTGTTTTGTTTTTCTGACAAAACAAATAAAGATGGAAGACATTCTGTAGTTAACTCTAAATATAAAATACACCATTCTGTTCCCTTTACCTAGGAAAGGCTCAGAGTTAAGTTGAAAGGTTTAAGGAACTCGTTTTCTTGTTCTCGTAAGAGAGCCTAAGCCCTGCTTGCTTTCCCTGCCAGAGCAACGGAGTGTACTTGTTGTTTGCTCTCCAGGTAGAAAGATGATGCTCAGGGCCTCATCTAACAGTCCTCCGCTGAAAAGCAAAGGCCTGGCAGTGAGCTGTAGAGCGTGTTTAACCTGGTATCAAGAAAACCACATGTGTAACTCTGGGAATGCCTGGAGGCCCCCAGAGCATATAGCTGAATCAGCTGCATTTATTGTAACATGCATGAAGCCAGGAAGAATGCCATAGTGCTCACAACCACAAAGGAAAGCAGCACACCATTTTGCAATCTAACCTGATTATCATTTTATGTTTGTATATAAAAAAAAAAAATTGGGTTTTGCTTTAAATTAAAAGTCATGTAGTTTCCATACAAGAAAAAGAGAGCTAAGCAGCACCCTTTTCATTACTACATGGTAAAAAGTTACCGAAAATCAGGCAAGCATAGATCACACTACTCAGAGCCAGAGAATCCATCTGAAATCCCCTCACACTAACGGGAAAGGAAGGACAGGGAGGCGAAGACAATACTTACAAACGAAAAGCCATGTGGGCTGCCTCCAGCTGAACAATGCAGTGGAAAGACATGGCTATTATAAACAGGATATCTTTAATATGGCTGCACAGGTCAGAGCCAAAAAGCAAATGGACTGTCAAATATTCTCATTAGTATCGTTCAGTCACAGGACAGGAGAAACTTGCTTATGTAAAAATCTTTCAGGAAAGCACTGTTCCTCTCCAATCTCTTGCAGTTGTTTATTTGAAAGCAAGGGGCGGGGGGGGGAATAGAAAGAAAAATTTTATTCCTCAGGAAAGTTCCTGTTCAGGATCACTTGCTGTGAACAGAAGTGGGTGCTCAAATCCTCCAGCATCTGCTGCACAAATAAACTCACTCTGTCCAAAAATACACAGATCTTAGCAGGCTAGGCAAGGAGACTAAAAATCACTTCTCTGCCCACAGGAACAGCAGATCAGAGCAGCACTTCAAACAAATGCAAGCAGTGAGTTCCAGTCAAGAGGCAAGTCCTGTGAGTCATCTGTTGGCAGGACATATTAGAGGCTCTACAAACAAGGCCACTGCGAGGCCACACTGCTTTTCAACCTGTGATCATGTTTGCAACCAAGTTCTGTATTTAAATGGGAATCCCTTTGATAAAGGGCAACTCTCATTTCAAATGGCAAGCAAATCTATGATGTGGTCCCTTGACCCTGCAGAGACAGCATTATATAGTGCCCTGCTTCCATAAAGTCCTTCAGAAAAATTTGGCAAATTGAAGAGTTGCTCTGTCTGGTTAGCACCTCAAATACAACTGGACTCTTCCCCAAACGAAGCCACAGACACTAAGCAAGTCACCCTGAGGTACTTAACACATCTTCCTACATTCCAAACCAATCCTCAAGCATCCCTCACTTTCCACCAGCCAATCTCTGTACACAAAGCAACAAACACAAATGTTTCTGAACAGCCTGGTCACAGTAGGTAGATTACTCCAGATGGTACACTGTGAGTTACTGAGCTGCAGCTGAAACCACACTGAAATCTGAGCTGAGCCAGCATGTCACATGCATCATCCCAGGTCCCAGGTGATGCCCCACGGTACCTTTAATAAGTTCTGCTTGAAGACAAACATTTCATGGTTTAGGGGACTATTCTAAAGCTTTCCAAAGAACACACAGGCTTATTTGACTTTGGAAGTTTAGCCAAGGAAATTCATGTCACTTAAGTACTCTAGTAAAGAGATGACTATCACTTCATTTTCCTGAACAATGGAAATAGGGGAAAAACACCTCCATGGCTAGGTTATTAAATAATCCCTTCAAAATCTTGTGATTATTTCTGCACAGAACTAGCTCAGACTCGGGGCAAATATTCTGCATTTGCTAAACCTTACCATCTGAGTCCCCCTTTTGGGAGGGGTGGAACACCACCTCCCCACCACCATCTCCTAAGCTAGAGAAACCTCCCAAGTTAAGACCAGGGTGGGAGGAGTAGGCAGAGCTGTAGCAATAGAAAAGATGAAGCTGCCCAGGATGGACCTTGCAAAATCATATGGATGGAGACCTACAGGACAAAGCTGAACAACAAAGTCTGTTTGCAGTAGTGTACATCTCCTGGTAAGGCATCCTTTCATTTTCTGAAAAGGATAATTTACTATTTTTGTAGTAATTTGTTAACTTTTGCACTGGTTGAATAAATTTTTCCAATGAAGAATTTTGTACCCCAGGTTGACACATTATTTTGCAAACAGTCCAAATATATTTTTAAAATCCAAGCAGGAAGTCAGTATTTCTATAAAGCAAAAATTCAGCATCAGAATTTGAAAAAAAAAAAAATTTAAATGGGCATTTTGGGTGAGGGTGTGCCTCAGCTATACCAATGAACAAACCAACTAACATCTGACTACTGTTTTAGTGCCAGAAAGTCAGCATCCATTTATATTCTGGTCATATTTGATGGCCAGTTTCAGTCTTTAGGGCCAGAAACATTTCTTTGAATGTTTACATTATCCTTGCTATGGGTATTCCAATTGACAAGTTTTTACCAAATTTAAAAAACCCACAACTTTCAGATACTTTTCCAAGCCAGGTAATTCAATTACCATTTTTTCCTAACCATATTATCTTGCTATGCAGTAAAATTTATGTTTTTTTTCAGAAGGACATTAAATACTTTTTAATGTGGAGAAAACAAATTTTCACCATTTTTTCTAAAATGTACTTAGCAGAAATTATTCATTCCATTTTTAATTTGCATCACTAGATATCAGTAGGTGTACAGACAGACACTAAACAAGTGTGCAGATTCACTTCCATAAATTTGGTACATGTCAGTATTGACAGAGTGAACTGAATAAGCTTAAGTAATGGGACTCCAAAGCAATTTTAAATGAGTCACTACTACTTCAGACAAGACTTCAACCACCTCCCTGGCCATTTCAGCAACAAACCCACCATCAAGATGGAAAGCAGAAACATCCAGGGAGAATGAAAGGTGCTATAAAAATCTCACAAAGCTCTCCAGTTGCGTTGCACCCAGTTGCATTCGTAATTCGTTTCACAACAATCAAGTCTTAAGTAGTATTACTAATTCAGATCAGGGAACACCTTCCTTGACATGGGGTTTATGTTTTACTTCATTATATCCCTGTTTGTAAAAAAAGGCCACAAATGTTCTGATGAATGATCAATGCAACAGCATAATGACAAGTGCCATCCCAGCTCCTACACCATTCTCCCAGTCTGAAAATGAACAGATTTGAGCTTTCCACAAGATTTTCTTGCAGCAGTCACCATGACAAATTTTTCCTCCCATGACCAACGATATAATAGTACAACAGCAGTTTCTGCAGTTTTGAAAGGCTAAGATAGAACCTGCTCCAGATGCAGCACTACAGCTCATTGACAGCACCCAGATTCATCACCTTCACCAACCTCAGAAGCCTGGGGTCTCTCTCTTGGGGTGCTGCCACCAAACTGTAGTGGCTTCTCACATTCTCCTTAAAGATTTATCTCTTTAAGGTTTATCCATGCCAGTAAAAAAAGACGACCACTTCTATTGCTATAATTCAGCCACAGACAGTTATTTCACAGTAAGTGACCTTGTGAAATAACTATTCTGCTTCCAAAAGCTACATTGGCCAAATCCTTCCACCCTCCAACAAGGAAAACATGCCCACTGTTGAGAGCAGAAACTCTGCCAGATCCTGGAAAGCCGTATATTCCAAATACAAGGAAGCCTGTCTCCAGAGTTTGTCTCCAGGGTGAGGCATGGCTGCTGAGGGACTGCTTACGTAGCCAAGCAACAGTAGAAGCCAGCCCCGAGGAAAATACATAGCCAAGAGAATAAATAACCAGAGGAGCAAAGGCTCTTGAAACAGTCAAACCTGTGTCAGCATGACTGAACCAGTCCTGCTCAGCACATCAGCAACAAGGCACAGGAAGCCAAGAGCAGAACTACAAGATATTAACAGCAGCAGGGTCTTTTTCCAGTCATCATGGAAATGCTAACTGGTAGAGACTAATGAAATGCATGGCAGTTTCAGGTCAAGTTATAAATCCCCATGCAGTTTTACCATACAAGATGTTAGAAGATATTTTTATCTATAGACTATTTTGTTTCATATGGATACAGACATCCTGGAGAATCACCATCAAGGCTCCATTGCTGCACAATACATTCATCATACAGAAGAGGGCAGAAACAAAGCACAAATATAGTCTAGCAATTTTTTTTTTCTCAGAAATAATCCTTGGTTACAGCAATCTAGATTTTTTTTTCCCCTCACTAGTAATTAATCCTAACAGTGCAGTTACACAGACAGGAGGACTTAATTTTTCTCAATTCTCCTTGATGCACACCCTTGCCTCGCCACTATTTCTTTACTACATTTTTTTCTTCTCAAGGTACCATATAAGGGGTCATCAACACAAAGTAACTTCCAAACCAGCTGGATGGCCAGTTTAAACTAGAAATCTCCATTAGCATAGCAAAATATTAAGTAATATAATACCTAGGAACCACAAACATTTATTAGGGTTGTTTGGAAATGCATTACTTTAAACTGGGCAGCAAACATGAGAAGCAATAGGTGGTGGTTCTCCTCAGTGAGCTGAGTTTTTATTACTTAACATTACATCTTTAAAAATCCCACTGCAACCAGAAAGAACATCTCAGCCCACTGAACACACATATCCAACTTTCACCACTTCCTCCAATCCCCTACACACTTGGATAGGCTGGACTCTAAAGCGCTACCAAAACTTAGAAGAGTAAAGGAATACAAGCAGTAGCCCTGGAAAACAGGGGCATCTTACCTTTTTCAGTGCCAGAGAATATGGAGATGATTTTATTCCTAGGTTTTTTCTCTTCTGGTACAGAGGGTAGGGGTTTCAAGCTGTGGTTGATAGACAACTGGTCTTTGCCCCCTGAACTGAAGATAACACTGCTCATCCGGACAGGAGGAGCTGGTGGCTTGTCTTCCAGTTCTCCGTTGTCAGACATGGTTCTCAATAGCTAGTGAAAGCACTGAAATATAAATATTTGTTTTAACATAGGAAGAGAGCACAGAATACATAAATGCAACATTTCTTCTGTTGGCCAGCAGCAAAAGGTGGTGTGAATTCAACTCTGAGGAACTTTGCAGGCACTGCAGTGGCTGACGCTGATGTCTCTGCCAAAGGAAGTGGATACCTTCCTCACTCCCACTTTGGGCCACTCATTCATTTGTGCCAGCAGCAGCATTTGTGGGATGGAGTGATAAAACTAACCCAGTCAAAAAGAATAGTTATAGTATGGACCAATTCGCAAACCTCGTTCACTATCCGTTCACACAGAAGTTGCACACATGAAAAAGATAGTACATGTAAGGGCACGTGTACACCTTTTATGGGTAACTCTAGCTGAAACAGCTTCATGCTCTAATGCTCTTCATGCTCTAAAGCTTTATATGCTTTTCTTCCTGTCATTTACTAGACAAAACCCTGAGAAAAAACCAAAACAAAACAACAATAGCTTATGTTTCTAATTCATAATTCATCATGTTGTCCACATAAAGCTATATTAAGAATCTTTCTACACACATTATGTGCTGACATTAAAGAGTATGGAACTAAGATTCACTGGATGCATTCCACTTTCGAAAGAGGACTTGCATTGTTTCACCACTTTATGCCACACTTTCTCTATTTCTAAACATAATATACACTGCCACCACAATCCTCTCTGAGTCCTTAACAAAAACATGAGCAAGATCACAAATAAAGACCTGTTAAGCTAAAAACACAGCACAATAAAGCATCTACGTGACACATTCTACATTCAAGAAAATCTGCACCAACTTTTCCTCCCTCCCCATAATATCCAGGAGATTTTTCTCAGATCACCAAGAAAGAGGCAGGATCTCTGCTGCAGACTGAATAGTACAAAGAAAGATTTACAGAAATCGCCTCTTGATGACACAGTTGAATAACAAATATGCCTCTCATTCCTCCATACACTCAGTGATGAGCTACCTCTTTGGAACTGGAGCCAACGCATCTCCTCTGCATTGACCTCCTCTTCTCATGGCAGTTTGGGAAATGAACGGCTTATTTATGTCTACCAGCTGCCCATCATAGTCCCAAAGCATGACTCAGTCCCAGCCACACCACTCAAGTAATCATTACCAGTGTGATTCAAAAGAGTCAGGATAGGACAGTGCAATCCACTCTCAATTATCACACCTTACTTCAGAAGTATAAATACTGTGCCATATAAAGTCTCAGCACAACACATGCATCTTGCACAACACTGTCTTAGCAACAGAGCGAAACACATGTCAATTGCCATTCCCTATCATTTCACTGGGGGGGTGAATACTGCCATATCCCCAAAAAAGGAAAAGGTATCGGGCTAGCAGCCTGAATTCAAGCAGCATAAGAGCAGACTGTTTTCTGCCATTAAGCCCGAGAGGTTATAATTAATGATCACCATAAATACCCATGAAAGCCTATCATTTTTGTACAAATAAAAAGTAGACATATGCTGGTTGCCCCATCTACTTAAGGGCTGATGGGGAACAGCTCTCAAAGCTGGGAAACAGCCACTGAGATAAACCTGCCTCTGAGCCCTTTGCCTGGGACAATAAACAGACCTGCAATACTTGAACATGTCTGCAGGGATGCAGTTCTGGATAAGACTGTCTTCCAAATGTACTCACTGATTGCTCTGTCAGATGTTGCAAGTTACCTGAGTTAATTCTGAGTTTTCCAATACCTACACTTCAATATGGGGAAAAAAATTAAGAACACTGCAACCTAACAGCAGGTCTGAGCATCCTACCCACTGGGATTTTAATTCCAAATGTTTCCCTAACACAATACATATTGTTTACACAAAGTGAGTGCCACCCATTTGAGATGTACAGATTTCAATTGTCTGAGTCACCAAATCAGATATATGGTATTGAAGACTCCTCTTGAAGTTGGGCTTGGAGTGATGGCAGCACAAGGGACCATAATCTATTTCCTTTATGCTAATCAAATGTCAGAAAAGAGTGGGATATAGGGTCTTTAACTATCCAAATGGGAATAGCCATTTAAGAGAAAGCATTCCTCCTTTTAAACAAAAGAAATACAATCAGACAGCTAAATAAATCATAGTAGGTAAATAAACATATCACCTTTCACACCAAAATTATATACTGTGCAAAGAAAGCAACATCATGAGTATTGTGTACATTCCTAAAAAATATTTTAGAAAATATTATTTCCTATTATTTCCTCCATCTGTGCAGGTTTTTTGAGCCATCTACTATTAAGAAGAGCAGGATGTAAGACTAAACAACTAACCTGCATTTGAAACTGGACAAGAACAGACTTGACCCTCCAAGCCCGTACTGATACCCCGCACACTTGCTTGGAGAGCCTAGTCACCAAATTTAACAATGTGGTATTCAGGCTGCAAATTTAAGGGAGGGGAAAAAAAAAAAAGGCAAGCACAAAAAAAAAAGTTACATTTTATTTACATATTTTAAAACCAATAAAATTCTCACTATAGTAAAAATTCTTACTTTTCAGTGACACAAGCAGCTCAAAGTCAGCTCATCTCATACTTGGTATTAAAGCTTCTTAATCTGAAAGGAATTATTCCTTAGCACCTTGCATGTTCAAGAGATGAAACTGTTAGGCAGTGAGTCAGAAGCAAGTATATGGAAATCAAAACCTCATCTATTCCACAAGAAAATCAGGCGCTTCAAGAAACTGACATAATGGCATCCATGCAGAACCCGCAGAGCTCCAACTCTGATCAGTTGTTCAGTGTTCAAAATGCTGAGAAAGACCCTTGACCTCACTTGAAGGAGAGCCCAGAAGCTCTACAGGAGGAAGACAAGTTGCAGAGCTGCAGGAAGACAAGCTGCAGGGCTGGCAGAGCAGACTGAAGCTGCAGAAGAGCTCGGGCATCAGCTTTCCACCTGAGGCACTGGCTCATCATTGGCAGTTAAACAAAATCCTTCAGGCTCATTATATGTGTGGTTTAGTAAAACCTCAGCTTTCAGGGAAAACTCAAGAAGTGTGATTTATATAGTAACACAAAGTAGTATAATTTCTGAGCAGATGTTTCAAAGATCATTGTTAAAATGAAGTGCTAGATCCAAAACTGTTTTGCACAAAGGAACATTTCAATGCACAGCAGCTTTGAATTCATAGTTTAAAAGTACAACAGCTCTGTTCCCAATACATCACTTCAGGAAGCTGATGTCTGATCACAGAATCACTAAATGGTAAGGTTTGAAAAGGATCTCTGGGGATCATCTGGTCCAATCCCCTTGCTAAAGCAGGTTCACCTAGATCAGGCTGCACAGGATTGAGTCCAGACAGGTTCTAAAAGTCTCAATGGAAGGAGACCCCACAACCTCCCTGGGCAGCCTGTTCCAGGGTTCCATCACCCTCATAGGAAAGAAGTTTTTCCTCACATTGACGTTGGAACTTCCTGTGTTCTGGTTTGTGCCCACTGCTGCTCATCCTATCACTGGGCACCACTGAAAAGAGACTGGACCCATCCCCTTGACAACCATCCTTTAGATATTTATAGGCATTGTTAAGATCTCTTCTTGGTCTTCCCTCTTCCGGGCCAAATAGCCCCAGGTGCCTCAGCCCTTCCTCATAAGAAGCATGCTCCAGTCCCTCATCATCTTTGTAGCCTCTGTTGGACTCTTTCCAGTAGGTCCCTGTCTCTCGATCTAGAGAGACCAGAACTGGACCCAGTACTTCAGATGTAGCCTCACTAGGGCAGAGTAGAGGGGGAGGAGAACTTCCCTTGACCTGCTACACCCCAGGATACCACTGGCCTTCTTGGCCACAGGGCACATTGCTGGCTCACGGTTAACTTGTTATCCACCAGGACTCCAAGATCCCTCTCCATGGAGCCGCTCTGCAGCAGGTCAACCCCTAACTTGTAGTGGTGTGTGGTGTTGTTCCTCCCCAGGTGTAAGACTCTACACTTGCCTTTGTTGAAGTTTATTGGGTTCCCTTTTGTCCAACTCTCCATCTGTCCCAGTCTCACTGGATGGCAGCACAGCCTTCCCATGTATCAGCCACTCCTCCCAGTTTTGTATCATCAGCAGACTTGCTGAGGGTGCGCTCTATCCCTTCATCCAGGTCGTTGATGAAGATGTTGAACAAGACTGGACACAGCACTGAGCCCTGGGGAACACTGCTAACTGCAGGTCTCCAACTAGACTGCACTGCTGATCACAACGCTCTGAGCTCTATCATTCAGCCAGTTCTCAACCCCCCTCACCATCCAATCATCTAACCCACAATTCCTAAACTTCCCTATGAGAATGTTATGGGAGACAGTGTCAGAAACCTTACTGAAGTCAAGGTAGACAAAATCTACTGCTATCCCCTCACCTACCTACCCACTCAGACCATTACAGAAGGCTATAAGATTGGCCAAGCATGATTTTCCCCATGGTGAATCCATGCTGACTACTCCTGGTAACCTTTTCCTGCTCCATCACCTTTCCAGGATGGAGCTGACGCTGACTGGTCTATAATTTCCAGGGTCTTCTTTCTTGCCCTTCTTGAAGAGTGGAGTGACACTGGCTTTCCTCCAGTCCTCAGGGACCTCTCCTGTTCTCCATGACCTTTCAAAAATGATGTTGAGTGGCTTAACAATAACATCAGCCAGCTCCCTCAGCACTCATGGGTGCTTCCTGTCAGGACCCAAGGATTTCTGAGTGTCCAGCTTGTCTAAATAATCTCTAAAATAATCCTTCTCGATCAAGGGAGTCTTCCTTCCTCCAGACTTTCCAGCCTCCAGGGACTGGGATTACCAAGAGCCAGCTTTAACAGTGAAGACTAAAGCAAAAAAGGCATTCAGTAACTCCACCTTCTCTGTATCCTCCATCACCAGGGCACCCACCTCATTCAGGTGTACATCCTACCAATGTACTTGAAGAAGCTCTTCTTGTTGCCATCATTTAACAGATTAAATTCCAAGAGGGCCTTAGCCTTCCTGACTGCATCCCTACATGCTCTGCCAGTGTTCCTATATTCCTCCCAAGTGTCCAGTCCCTTTTTCCACATTCTGTAAACTTCCTTCTTCCATTTGAGTTTTTCCAGCAGCTCCTTGCTCATCCATGCTGGTCTCCTGCCTCCTCTACTTTATTTTTTTTACTCATAGGGATGCACTGATCTTAAACTTGGAGGAAGTGGTGTTTGAATATCAACCAGCTCTCTTGGAACCCCCTACCTTCTAGAGTCCTAACTCACAGGATTCTTCCAAGTAGGTCTTTGAAGAGGTTTGAGCTCCCAAAGTCCAGAAAGTCTGATCCTTCAGTCATCCTCAGTAGTTAAAAAACTACCGTTTTGTTCGGGTTCAAATCCAAACAGCTAGTCTCTTACAGCTGAGTGCAAAAGAAAAGAGCAGCTCCCCTCTCCTTATCCTTACCCTATCTTCATTATGCAGGGAAAGTTTCCATAGCATCGGGAAATACTTTAGGTATTGCTGCAGAGGTTTTGCCATTATGGGCAATGGCTGGAGGAGGGATCAAAAAAAAAAAAAAAAAGAAAAAAAGGGGAAGAAAAAAAAAAAGGAGTGCAAATACACCCTGAAGCTCCTTTTCTGCTTGCTCACTCCCCAGAGAAGTGAAAGCCTGTTCATTTCACAGCACCTAGGTGTAATCACTCTTGCACCATCGCCCACGTGGCTGCCCTGCTCAATCATGGCTTGTGCAGGGAATTGCAAGGACGTGGGGAATTTTCTCCAGTGCCTGCCAGGAGTCTGTACACTGGGCAAAGGGGATGTCAGGTTCTTACTTCTCTGACAGAATCAGACAAGACAATTAATGGCTGGGGGTTTTTTTAGCTTGTTTGAAAGATGTTTACTAAAATGGTTAACTTAAGTTTCAGCAACCTCATAAAAGCATGCTAAATCTGGAAGAGTGATTACAGAAGAAGCAAAGGTAATGTATGGAAGAGGATGTAATCAGGTGAAAGGGTTTCACTTTCATCTTCGCCAGTGAAGATAATACCAGTAATAACGTGTTCAAGCATACTGGCAACTCCCCCACAATCACTAGTCCCACTACATTTAATTACAAGAACTAAAAAGCAATGGAATGAACTACTGAGACAAGCTGTGAAGCTGCAAACAGTACTTAACTACAGACTTCAGATAGATTCATTCCCACCACAGGACAGTGCTGCAACCCACTGTACTCAGCAAAAAAAAACCCCAACCCAAACCAAAAACAGACACAAAAAAAAACCACCACAAAAAAGAGCCAAAAGCTTTTCTCCCAGCAGCTCTGCTGCTAGCTCCATAAAACATCGGTACCAGCAGTGGTGACCACAAGGCTCTGATCCTCAGTCCTCATCTCCAGTGTATGACACTACTCCCAGCAGCTGTCCTCTCCTGTTTACAAAGGTTACTTGCACTGCACTGGGGCTGCAGTACTCTATTCATCAGCAGCAGTCTTAGACACCATCATAACCAGAAACTGTAGCAGCTGAAGAACAAATGTGATCTCTCATGTGCTGAAAATGCAGAAGCAAGCAGCCAGCCAGGGTCTGTGCCTTCCTAAATCACTCGCCACCAACAGTAGGAGACCTGAAGCCCAGTTCCTCAGAAGTGCAACTCTTTACACCTTTGCCCAGAGAGACTGAGGCAAGATAAGCAGAGGAACGCTCCTTGTGTAGCTTAACCCACCCTCTTCCTCCCAGTCCATGAGGAGACCTGCCTGCAGTGACAGATTTGCACGTGCGTTCAGAGTTTCATTTTTACAACAGTGTTCCAGGAGCAAGTTCGGCTGCTCGCTAGCTTTCTTCCTTTTGGGGAAGAAAAGGGCCCAATAATCTATGGCATAGTCACATCACAGAAGAGAGACAGCAGTTCCTGCTGCTGCCACTGGTGGAAAAACACTGAGAAACTTAACCAGTAACATAACCAAACTGACAGTCAGTAAAAGCTGGAAAGTAAAGTGAGAATTTGTCAGCATTTGCAGAAGGCTGATAAACACGCACTGATGCAGCACATTAGTCTAAATGCTATGGCTCTGACTTGTTTTTCTTGTTGGGGTTCCCTCCCCCCTCAGTTCCCCCTTGTGTGAGCATAAAGCTGCGCTGCTTCCTGAAGAACTTCCGAAGTACAGCTCTTGTGTTGGTCCTGGCTCCCTCAGCCTGCGTCGTGATCGGTATCAAGGCTGACGCGCAGTCCCACCCCAACTGAAGCGGTGTGCCTGCGCTTGTTCGGCGGCAGGCTTACCACACAGGCCCCTCTCCACCACGGATGGGGCTGCTATTGAGCTGTTCTGACTTCTAAAAAATGACAAACGTCTTTCCTCTCAAACTCATTTGCAGAATGACTTGAAGGGAAATAAAATGAAATCAAAGACAATTTTCTTATCCGCTATAGCACACAGTGACGGTTTTCCCGGAGCACTCGTATGCGCACACATAATGCATATTTAAAACTTAATCTGCTCAAGCACATCAGTCTTACAGTGTAATACTAAGGCCCCGAGCATGAGTAGGAAGATGGTACCATGCATCAAATGAAACAGCTGTGTAGAATATTCTTATAATGAGTTGAATTTGTCTTCTTAAGGTGTACAAATTGATCTGATGCAAAAGTAAATTGAACTACTGCTTGGAAAAAAACCAACCAAAAAAACCCACTCAAACAAAAAGCCCACAAATAATAAAGAAACCCAAACACATCAAGGTCAGAGCTGTTTGATAACATGTACATAAATTCCTACTCCTGACACACAATATCCTTCCTGGCTTTACAGTGCTACTTAAGGAACAGACCTCAGAGAAGCCAGAAGTATATCAGAGAAATAAACCCTCTATATGTACATACCTTGATAGGCTCAGACAGCTGCAAACTGAGCTCAGTTCTGTTTATTGCAGGTAAAAATTACTCAATTAATTTACTATTGGCAATGTTACATAGAAAGAGCAACATAAACATATATTTTAAGTCTATTTTGCAGGGCTGACCAAAAAGCAGAAGTAACAAGAATGAATTAAGAAACATAACCACTTTGCTTCTGAAATCATAATCCTTGATGTCTCACTACAGCTGCAGGACCTTATTGGGACACCACTTAAATTGCCGCAAGGAGAACTGCAGAACATTTGGGCCAGGTCACAGACAGTAGACATGGTGCTTGAAAGCAACACAAAAAAAAAAACCCCTGTTTGTTGTCTGACAGAAGGAATGGAAGAAGAAAAGAGAACAGATCAAAAGTGAAAAAAGCACTTATAGTAAGCACATTTTCCAGTCCCTGTCTCTAGCAGAGCGCAGAAGGGTTGAGAAAAGAAAGTTATCCTTACAGTAGTCTGCACAGTGGCAGCTGTCAATTGCTGGCTTCCTGTAGAGCCTTATAGGGTGCTACTGGCAAGATTTGTCATGCACAAAAAGCGGCATCCGGGACAGACAGGTCCAGAGCACAGGAAAAAAGCAAAATAGATGTGTCTCAAACAAATCTCCAAGGTAGAAGATGTCAAGTGAAAAAAGGCACAAAGTAATTACCAACAACACAACAGCAGAGCTAGTGTGTGATGCTCCAAAGGACCTGTGTAAGAAGGCAGATTTCAGATAGTCATGTCCCACTCTTAGTAGAAAAAAAATCCATGTTGAGACTTGTTCTCAGTACACTGATGCCAAACCTCCAGAGGTAGCTCATCCTCAGCCTCCCAACACCACCACTTTTTAACACCTGAAAAAACACCTTACTGGAGGAGGTGAGACTTGACGCTTCATTATTCTGGAAAAGAGGGCAAACAGGTGTAGACATTGTGCAGTTTTTAAGTGGGGATCAGAGGGCTTCTCATTGCATCAGATACTCCATTTTATTCGACCAAATAGATTTTGGAGTTCAAAAGCAGAATAAAATGCCTGCACAGGTATTTTTCTTTCCCTCTTTCTACGCACCAAACCCAGACATATAATTTGTTGGGTTTTTTGGTTGGTTGGTTTGTGTGTGGTTGTTTTGTTGTTGGTTTGGTGGTGTTGGGTTTGTTTTTTTTTTTAAAAGGCTCCTGTTGAGCAATAGATTTCCTGTGATTAGCTCACTTAGTACTTAGCTCACTTCCTCCTAGGGATTAGCTGAAAGCAGCTCTCTGACAAGTTTTTATTCAGATGGTGCTACCTAGCCACAGCTCACTTCCTGCCCCATCTCTAACAGCATGTTAGTCGAGCAGCTCATCAATGTTGCAGAAAATTTTTACAGAATAGCAAATCTCCCACTGTCTTCTCCATGAAAAGAAAAAAAAAAAAAAGAAAAAAAAATCTTTTCAGATGTTTTGCTTCCCAAGTGGAAGCATTTGGATCCATGAGATTTAATCATATCCAAAAAGAACCCTCCTGGAATGGTATGAGACTGCCTTCAGAGACTGAAAATACTTATCGCAATTTCAATTCAGAAAAGTGCTGAAAAAAAACCCAGCAGAGTCAGACTTGGCAAACACAGTTGCAGATCTTCTGCCTGCCCAAAGAGGACTTGTGCAACAGCAAGAACAGAAGTAACCTTGATAATGGCCAGTAAGAGCCAGGAGGATAACCTGTTACACCTACAGTTATGAAAAACGTGCATATGCTCTAATGCAACACAGTTCTCAAAGCCTTCCCACCTCTAAAAAGGCAGGCACCAATCTCCAGGCCACTTACTGAAACATCCCTTTCCAGCTTTAGGGGGGCTCAGATAAAAGCGTTAGGTCAATGCCAAACCACATACCTGCAAAAACTACCAGTTATTTTTACTTAATTTTCCTTTATGGGAAGCAGAGAGTAAACTAGACTAACCTATGATACTCCAAACAAGCACACTTCTCCCTAATTTACAAGCAGAAATAAGCAAGATACCCCCCCTTCAAATGATGCAGTTGAGAAAACAGCTAAAACAAAAAATATCTGAGCCTGTCAAATGCATTTTTTAATTAAGATTTACAAAGAGACATATATTAAACAAACTGCTCAGCAAGACTGACCCACTAATGGAGCCAATAAATTGCCAAGGCCTGTTTTTTTGGGTTTTATTTTTGTTGGGGTTTTGTTTGTTTTTCACCTCAAGATTAACAGCCACAAACGCTAATCTGTCCCCTTCAACCAAGGCTACTCTATAAACAGGTCCTTTCTTGCTTTCTTCTCTTTGCTGCTACATGTGACAGAGGCAATGCAGAACACTCCCAGTCTAACAACAGTGTAGAACCACCTCATTCTTTTCCAAAATCAGACTGTATGACACAAATAACATACCCAGCTAAATTCTTTCCAATTTGTCTTTTTACGACCCCTCAATTTCCTTATGATCTTTGCCGAGTCACACAAATAGAAGGAAAAACAGCGCAGAGAAAAATAACTGCTGTTTAGTTGCCAAGTGAAGAAGAGAGTTGTTGAGGAGGGAAACAAGGATGGTCAAACAAAAGAAATAAAAAAATCAGAAAGGAAACTATCCTTTGTTCAGAAGAAGGAATAGCCTCTCCAAATCTGTAATGAAATGTGCTTACTGTGAATCAAGTTACAGAAGAGAAATATCCTATTCATGGGGTATTTGAAAGGGCTACTAAAGCTTCCTGAAGAAAAATAATCTTCAAAGTCACTGTCAAAGTACATTACAACCTAAAGCAATTTAACTATTTACTCCTTAAGGCATTTAGCAGATGTGCAAAGTCTTGCACTGAAAACGAGCAACCAGTATGTAAAAATGTCAACCAGTGGTAGATAGCACCTTCTCATTCCCCAGACAGCCAACACAACCATATTTCATCTAGTACTTCTTAGCTTAAGGTTAAATCATCCTATCCCCTCAGTGCAGACACAATAAAGTACAACTTGCATATAATCATTGATAAAGATAAGTGAAGCAGATTATGCTTCTAAGATTCTGGCAGCCTTCCAAACTAGCAGATCAAATTCACAAAGTCTGTACATATAGCGCACACACACACACACACACACACACAAAAAACCCACCCACAAACAAAAACCAGCAATAGCAGAAACCTTGGTAAAGCAAAATTTTCAATTTTTGACTTTCTGAATCAGGCGGAGGGAGTGTGTGTGTAATTTGTTAATTATCAGCTACATTTTGTGACTGAAAAGGGTATCAACAGGGAAAAATCAGAAGAGGTAGAGGACTAGAGACAAGATGTGCAAGAGTCCTGGTGAAAGCCTATTAGTGCATAGAAAATTTAAGCAAATAATGGTATTAGACTTCACTGTATACTGACACGTGCCAGTCTTCTGACAGACCTCCACTTTCTCCCTTTGAACCATAGCAATCAATTCCCACCTGGATTGTCATTTCTGCTTCATAAAATAAATCTGGCACTATGGAACTGTGGTGTATTTCACCACTAGTGAACCAGAAATCTCTGATCTGCTTTATCACCTCCAAAACAGCTTGAACACCACAGACAGCAGTACCAGATGGACCTCAGAAGTGACTTCCCAACTGCCTTTATTTCCCATTTCCCCAAAGCTTGCCAGGAAAACTTCCTTGGCAAGGCTACAGTGTCATTTTTGCCAGCTGATGACAGCAGTATGCAGAAATGAGCCAAACACCTGAGCTGACAGCCACAGATGCCCATTCCCACCTTGCTCCAAAAAGCAGCTCTTGCAGTTCTGCAGAGTGTAATGGAGGAGGAATTAAATGAATGAGAATCCATTTTCCACCTCCTGCCACAGGGTTGGGTAGTTACTGCCTACCAGCTGAATTCAGGCCCTGCTTCATTTTACACAGCCCACAGCCACAGCTTTCCTTCAATGAACCATTGTGCAACACTGCGTAACAACACGTACTCAGAGGTGTTTGAAGAAGCCTATTGAACCCTCAACAAGGAAATTACTTACCCCTGCTCTACCTACTTAAAAACCCAAGTCAACTAAAGACAGACAAGACAGCCTGAAGCATGCATATCACATGCAAATCCATGATTCAAGGTGTTTGTGCTTACTCAGATTTCCCTAACTAGAAGACACTTTTCAAGCTTTATTTTCATGAGTTGAGGTTTGCTAAAGATCAAAGCAGAATGGGGAAAAGGGTAAGTAGGGAAAGTTTACAAAAAGAAAAAAAGTCTGCATATCATAATTGAGATTCTCTCTTAATTAAACCTGGTATTTACAGGCAGGGAGGGATCACACATTCCAGACCAAAAGTTATTTGAATAAAGGCTACCCTGCCCGCGGTACCTATACAGCTTGGTGCACTTAGGCATTTCCAGCAGCACTCACAGCTGTTTAATGGTGACAGTCACCACTTAACCGAGCAATGATACAGCTCGAATAGTGTCAGGCTACTGTTGTTGTGCAGAGAGATCACCAGTAACTAATAGGAAGGGGTTTTATAACCTCTGGAAATATTACTGGACAAGACCATGTTTTACCCATCCAGAGCACAGGTCCAGTGCTAAATGGCAAGAGAAGAAGGAACATGCAGATGTCAAAAAAAAAAAAAAGTAATCTGAGATTAAAAAGGATCCATCACTCCCTCATCACACTGGTAGAGCTGAATAATGTTGGCTACAGAAAAAAAGGAATAATAAGGAAAAAGACAAAGGGGAAAGAAGAAAGAAACAGCCCCCTCCAGTAGAGCTTTCTTTTTCACATGCACTCAGAAGAGAGCTCCCTCTTTCTAATGGCTGGCCAAGGCTTGCTTCAACTGCAGTTACTGCTAGCTGATGTGGTAACTTCAGCTCAGCTCAAGAGCCCTGGGGGTAAATCCCTCGAATCTTCTTGCAGCACTGCCAAACAGTGCCAGCCTGGCACAAAATGCCACAATGGAAAATTCTGCCTCTTCTCAAGTCTCTTTTCCCAGACATGGTGTGCACCAGTGGACACCAGTACAACACACTGCCACCTAGATGATCACAGCCACTTTCACCGGTTTGCCAAAACCCCTACATGAATAGACCCAAGCTCAAGACACGTATTTTTTCATACGCACACTGAAATAAATTCATCCAGAAAGAGCAAATACTACTAGAAATCAAATACAGGATCTGTAAATACAAAAAGCATTTGAGCACAGCAACAGGTCTTTCAAACAACCGACAAAACACCAACCACAAACAAACATAAAAAGAAAAAACAAACAAACAACCAAGAAAAAAAAAATGACAACAAAAAAAACCAACAAAAAACCACCAAGCAACCAAACAAACAAAAAAACAAGCTACAGATGGCTTGGGCAGACATAACTCATTTCCTAACTATATTCTAGTAGCACCATACAGAAAACTAGACATCATTTCTCCAGGAAGATTTATATTCCATTTGTTCCATGATAGACAATACAATGACTTCTTCAAAGATTCAAACTCCTACATGAGTAGAGTTCCCTGCAGCATCCCACTTGTGCACCAGTCAAGTTCACTGCCTCTAGCTGGGAATGCTATTCTTGGCTAGTATGCACAAATTGTAAAAGCTCAAGCCTTCCTAGAAACACACAAAGCTTCTAGACTTCGCTGTCACCAGAATAATCTACAAACATAAATCCGTTGTGTCCAAGGCTACAGGTAACACTGCTGCAACTAATGGTTATGCTGAGGTCTGGCTCTCTCACTCCTAACCACAGTCCTGCTGACATCAGCAAAACTGATACCCCACCACGACCACCACCAGAGCCAGACCACTTCTGGCAACAGGAAAAGTACAAAGCAGCATTTACTGCTGCAGCTACTTGGAGGAAAAGTGGAAACCGAGGACAACAGCAAACTAGTTTCCCTGCAAACAGCCATAGCCAGTTACAGATCTTGATGGTGAATCAGGACATCTTAGGAGCTTGGAAGTAAGGCTATCAATTTATTCAAACAAACAACAACAAAAAAATCAATGAAAAAGCAACATGCTCAGGAAGGGCTGTCTTAATATTTCTGTACTACAAGCAGCTCAGGACTGTAAGATGGCACCACATCCTAGTAAAAATACTCCTCAGAGCTTGGCAACAAAACCTCACTAACACTACTTCTGCCCGCAGCTAGTTTGTACAAGTGTTTCAAAATCATCACATTCAGAGAAAACTTAATTACACTGTTGAAGTTTAAAGTTTTACAAAATTTCTACAAAGAGACAAGTGATTAGCCTATTATTTTCCTGTCATATTTAACTCTGAGAAATAAAGGTATCTAGATGGGGCGTAGAAGCAAATTCTGCAGTCATAGCACATCATCATAGGCAATCCCTTCCCCATCATTTCAAACAGTAATAAACAATACAAAAAGCACAAACTACAGCTGTCACAACTCAAATCAACATGAATTTCTAAGATCTCTGTGCACATAAACTTTGGACGTGAAGAGCCATGTTTAGCAACAGAAAAACAGCAAAATAATACCTAGAACAATACAGGGAAAAGAAAGCAAGGCAAACTAGCTTTGTAAATCGTTCACCTGTGTTCACACTAGTACTCTTTTTGTGACACTGTCCTGGTTTGCCTTGCATGCTGTTAGAGGTTTTCTACTTTAAAATTACTTGCACACGTAAGCAACATATTAATCTACAGTTTAATGCAGAAATTCTGGGCAATTTGGGCAAATGTTCTTGTGTGTCTTTCAGGGAGGCAAAGCACTCACTTGGAAGCTGGAAATAATTATTATTCAAAGAACTGACAGTCAGAATGAGTTTTCAAACTTGTCTTTTTTTAAGTCATTCCTAGTAAAACTACTCTCACTCATAAACAAGTTTTTATCTAACATGCTGAAGAAATGAATCCAAACAAACTAGAACTGATGCACAAGCTACAAACAAAAATTTATTTTCAAATCTGCCAAAAAAGCTTAATACTGTATCACAATTCAAAACCAACACATCTCTGTTGCTCATATGCTGATGTGGAAACTAGTATTTGCAAAGCCTAAAACACAACTACGGGAGCCAGTATGCAGAATACAAACAAACAAAAAAAGATAAAAACTCCCAACTTCCTCTACTACATATGCTTCTTACAGTTCACAAGTCAAATGTATGATAAAAGTATCCTAAACATATGCGTATATAAATAAATATACGATGGTTTAAACACCAATTCTGAGTAGGCAAACAAAAATCAAATTTTCAAAGTAATGTCATACATCCTACCAGTTTATGTTAGCGTGTTTCACCAAAGTTACTATTCTATCCCTGCTTTCTTGATGGAGAGCTAGACACAAATTATCTCTAGCCATTTATGACCATTTATATAGGATGCTACAGCATCAGGATCACAAAAATTAATTTTACAACTCAAGAATTAAATACTTTTTCAAAAATGAAAATACAAAATGAAGAACACAGTTCCCAGCTGAACAGATAAAAGGCAAGTGAAAATTACAATACAAGATAATCAGCACCCTGTGACGCAGAAGAGCTTCCAAAGGAAGCTGTCAAGTTAAAATAATATTTCAACAGTTGACAAAACATAATATTGAACTTAGAGAGCGCTGCAAAACACTTTAAAAACCTACTTATATCATTGTACAGATTAGGACAGGAGTTTAACACAGAAGCGTACACGAGAGCAAATGTGTGAAAGGTCTCTATCGCTGGTGACAGGTTGTCTCTGGGTACCTATCGGGTTGCTTAACATTTTGTACAAGGCGTTAAGCAACTGTAAATGAGATCTTATTGAACTTCTTATTCAGAGTGTTTCCTTAGGCTGTTTTATACTATTAGTATTTCAGCTATCACAGACAAGCTCCAAAGCCTGGGCTGTCTATGCAAGTATGCTGCAGTACTGCAGCACTTGAAGTCTAAACTCACATAGAAATTGCAGCTCCCTGTAACCATATACCCGTTCAATAAAGAATGAGTGAAAACCTTATCATCAGCATGATAAGATTTCAGTGAAACGTTAGAGCAAGAATAAAGCTTCAGAAAATGCATTTTTGTGAGGCTCGTGCATTTACATAAGTAAAGGATGCAGTTCTCAAACCTAGTTCCACCTTACTATCCTGGTTCCAGTAATAGTTGTGCAATTATAAAGCAAATGAAGATGATGGTGAGGATGAGACTGAACTCACATAAAAGACCTCAAAGACTAATGTCTACCATCTACAAAACACAAAAACTCGTCCATGAAATGGAGGCTTCTATCCACAAGGTCCTCACATACATGCATGCCACCCCAATAAAAAAATTAAAGCTACTTACTCTAATAGAAATAAGAGATACCCCACTTATCTGAGGGGCTCTAATTCCATTTGCAAGGGATGCATAATAATAATAATCTATGAAAAAACAGAAGACAGACATCGCTCATGCTGTGCTATCAACACAAGAAATTAAGAGTTGCATTACAGCATTAACTTAATCTTCAGCACTAGCTGAGCCCTAAGTCACAGGAAAAATGAAGGATGTAAAAAAAGCCATTTAAGTGTCCTTACACTGAAACCAGTGTCCACCAAGACTGCAGGCAGTGCCTTGGGTGAGACACGTCGATGGACTGACCCAACACGACAATTTTACGCCTTTCAAATCTTCTTTTTAATTTACAACACTATTAGCTGCTACCAGTGAGCATACAAACAAAGGCATAAATCATTTTTGTTACTGCAAGTGAGCATGGGAAGACTCACAAATTCTGTGATTATGAAAATTAAAACACACTTTATTTAAAAAAAAAAAATTCTCCTCATGATTCACTGTAACTACAGAAAATGTTAACCTTAATATAATACCTTTAGAAGTGGTCAACTTTCCAAGCGCTTGTCATCTAAGGGAAAATTTTCTCAGGTCCTTTCAATCCTGTTAAGAAAACAGGAAGCGAATTTCAGTAAGCCATTTCAATTGAGTGAAAGAGATAAAGATCTCTATTAAACTTGGCAACAAAGAGAAAGCCCACAAAAAATAATCAGTTTGAGTAGTCACTTGCTACCCATCTACCACGCCACTGCTCACACTGGAAAATGTCTCATCATCCAACATTCACCAAGTATGTACAAGCACATAGGAAGTACATGTGAAGCAAAAAAGAAAGTACTGATGATACCCATACCTCATTTAGGAAACTAAAAACATAAACAAGAGAAAGAGACTGTTAAGGTCCCAAAAACTGAGGATTACTGAGAAGTTATTTGACAAAAATTACAAAGATCATCAAGAGTTAGGAAGAGAAAGCTGATACGGCAGTGTAAGAAACACGATCACTTCTAATCAGAGCGACATGAAACGAGTTACATCTATTTTCAGTCTTGACCAAGAACCTTTAAACAAGAGATTTCTTCAGTTAAGATGCAGTTTTAAATTTAGAAAGCTGGCTTCTCAACTTTGGCCTGTGGGCCTAGGAAGGGTTAAGGAAGTGAAGTACAACCATCACCAGTCACTTAGCCAAGTAAGACCTGGTAGAGAAGTACTGCCAAAGATCAACTTCCAAAGATTTTCAGTATCAGGTCAAGGAGGTTCCCCAACAAGTCATGCTTGAAGTGTTACAAGAGAAAAGTCGGTGCTAACCATGTGTCCAGCAAGTATCTCTTCACAGCAATGAAGGAATGGAAAATAATTATTCAAATCAGTACAAGTTTTGTTTTGCTGGACTAACAAAATCATCACTATCATGAATTAAACCAAATTAAAAGCCACTTCATCTTGATATTTTCACTTATAACTTCATTCTTTTATGTTATCCCCTAACCCTTCTATATTTTTTATTTTTTTTTAAGACTCTAAACATTTATTATGTTAGATGCTCCAAGCTCTAATAATATTGCTGTGGATGTGCTATCATTTAGGTTTACCAGGTGTCCTCCCTTCTTCCACAATACTCAGTCCAGTTTTACTAAGCACGAGTACATTTCCTCATGCCTCAAAAAGACCTTAAGATTTTTCAGCAAGACAAGAGAAGGAGAATGAGAATGTGTGTCTCGGAAGTAAAACATTAATAATTATTCCATTGTAAAATAAGACAATAAAAGACATCAGAAAACCACACACACAGCCCTGCTTGTGAAGAAAGCATCCACATCAACTGTACTGAACTATTCTGAATTTTATTTTCTATTTCCAACAGCTACCTGGAAAAAAATAATCTTACAACTAAAAATCTCAACATCAGTATTCTCTTAAAAAAGAAAAAAAAACAAAACCAAAAACCCCCAAAACGGTACTATGCCACATATATAAAACCACTGCAAATAAGAAGAGCTAGAAAGTAACATTCACAAAAGCAACGCGTCACCAGCACCGCTTTGGTTACTGCGAAATAGTCCTCACCCCAGCACTCTGCCATATACTTTACAACGTGCCAGAAAAATATCAGGAGGCACTTGCTTGAATCTCCTGACTGCAACAGTGAAGGCTCTCTTTACCACAAAGAATCACTTCCTGATCTTGGACATTAGCATCAAAGGTCTTTAGCGTGTTAGCACCAGACTGAAATTAATCGCTCTTGTTAATGTATTTGAAAATCCTGAACTTCATTCACTTGCACCCTTGAGTGAAAAAAGCAAGGAGAGCAGCAGCAAAGATTTACTAAGTATTTCACACTTGGTTATAACGTTCCAACTCTGAAAATCAAACATTTTGCATAATTCATTTTTGCAATAGTGACAACTAGCATTTCTCACACTGAAAAGAAAGGCCTCTTTCAAATTAATGCATCATCTAACATTAGAAACCTATTTTGTGTGCCATAGGAAGTGATGTTAGTATTTTGCAGTGAGATCTACAAATAAACAGCTTTTTGTTCATTTTGTGTTTGATCTGAAGTAACATTCCCAAAGTCTCAGAAACACACGTGAAAAAGGCAGAAAGAGCAGAAAACCAGACACGCAACTCTCCAGCTGTTATTCGGCCATTAGTGGCAGATCACTGAGCATAATCTTCAAGCCAAATTTATCATCAGCAGTTCCTTTTCATCAGTTTAGTTCCCTGACTCAGATCACTGCAGACTCGGGGATGCCACAGCACTAGTTCATTGAAATGTGTTGAAACAACTGGTTTAGGGCCAGGGGAGAAGACGACCCTCACCTTTCCCCCTCCCAGCCAAACAGCTGATTCTCATACTCACCTAGGTGTAAAATCAAGCAGCATCCTTACAGTCGCATATTTCTGGTCTAAATTAGTTGCAGCAGGTGGACTTAATGTCCTGGGAAAAATCTCAAGCACTCGAGTTTTTTAACACTAGTATAAAACATCAAGTATTTCAGGAATTGCGATCAACTTGTTGACCCAAAGCAAGCAAACCTGGTAACAGCTATCCGAGACCACGCTGGAAGTCAGCCAGGTTCAGAAAAGTCAACCAAAATCCAGATGTTTTGAAGCTGCCTGAGCTGACCACTAAACCCCATTGCTATGTTCTGTATTCCCAAACTACACAAGCTGCAGAACTGAAAATCACATCTTTTTATGCCACCAAGTAGCCGCTGTTGGACTAGGAAGCATCTCTCTGCATGCTTGCAGCACACCAACGCAGTGGTGGGAAAACTGTCTTAGCACGCACATTTAGAGCAACATTTTCACATGAATCATCCAAAGACAGCTTTCAGACACTTTGGTGGTACTCTAGGGATGACTGTTCTTGCCCTTTGGTCCCTTCTTCTCCAGCACCTCCAGGCAGTGCTTGCTGCTGGCATTTTAGGCAGCCTCCAGGCTGTTGGACTGATGTGACCTGCTGGTAGCAAAGGAGGGAGATCTTTTCACTGACCTCCTAAATTCCAAAGAGGCCCTTTTCAGCAGCACATGGAACTGGGCCAGAAATTGTTTTTCCTCAATGCTGATACACTGAATCCTGGCAAAAGGATAAAAATGTTCAATTCCTTGTCTTAAGAATTCCTGATTGATCAAACAGTTTAAAACAAAAGAAAAATTGAAAGACTCTCACAATTCTTCTTTTTTTTTTTAATTTTAAAAGTTGCTTACTTTAAAACATTTACATATCTTCTTATACAATTAGTTACTATTTTTTACATCCTAAAGCTGAAGTGTACTTTCAATTCATTCCCTTCCAATGAGCTTTCTCCATAAGAAACTGCCCAGACAACTTCTGTCTGAAGCCCAAATCCCCACAAAAACCCTTTAAAAACAGCTTTTTGCAGTAGACAGGCTTAGGTGAAAGAATTTTTTATTCTCATTCCTCCAGGTTCTCACTTTATTGGAGGCCTCTGCAAGAGGAAAGGGCTTAAATATTCAAAGATTATTTTAAAAAGCATCTTCCGGAAACAGTCTTTTCTCTCTTCCAAGAGATACCTTTGTTAGTTAAAGCAGTTCTAGAATGATTGTAAATGAAGAACAAATACAACTTATGAGCAAAAAGTATTACACTTGTCTCTAGAATAAAGCCCATGCTATTGGATAAAACTAACTTTACTTATTACAGAAAATACAGGAAAGCCTTCATATGCCGACAGTTACAAACTCCTGTGGGTACAGATTTAAGTCAAACATCCAGCACCTAAATGGGAAGCAGAAAACTTCAGAAAAAAAAAAGTTGAATTGGAAAGATTTTCAGTGCAATTCCATTCCTCAATATACCTGCCAGCTGCCCTCATTCTAGTTCACATTATGCTGAACCCCTTTCTTAACAAAGTACACCACTTTTAAATCATAGTAATCATTGCCCTAACATGTTGGTTTCTTCCTACAGCTGCTTTTCTTTGAAATAAAACTAAAAAAAAATAGAAATAATTAAACCTGTCTTATCAAAATAACCCCTTTAAAGATAGGAAACCATTTTTGCTGACCAAATATTCAAATATAATACAGTTGTTGGCAACAGGTAACCACGTGTCCTTCCAGGACAACCTGCAGCATTTCAGTAACAAACAAAGTTTAAGTATACAGCTTTTAGCACACATCACTGACAGCACTACTCCAACAGCAATGCTGCGCTTAGATCTTTTAAGGAAACAACAACCTGACTAGTAAACACCCAACACTTTCTAAGAGTCTTAAATATATTTTTTTCCTAGTGTTCATTAAAACAAATCTAGGCACCAGTATATCATTAGCATCTGAAGCAAAGATATTTAAAAGCATTTTGAAATTTACGAGCAGGGGTTCGATACGTTAATTTGAGAATGTCAAAATCCACTTGTCTTGGCAAAAGAAAGAAGCCTCACCAATTTCTGAAGCTTTTCAATATACTGTAACCTCAGTCTTTCAAGAAGAATTCCTTTTGTAAATTCACAGATAATGTGTCCACTCAAAAAATTATCTGCAGTAAGAGGTCTGTATTGTTTCTGAGAGTCAGCCTGGTAGCTCAGCCTGACACTCAACAGCCTGGAGTCATTTGTTATCTTTAGCAGCACTGCACCTCACAGGGCAGGTGGTAACCTGTGTTTGCAATGTTAAACTTACAGAAACCTCTCCAAGACAACACTCGGCAATTACAAAGCTCTCTCAAAATTTTGGGGCAGACAGTCAAATTTTATTTAGATTTAGGAAGGAGGTGCTTCCTTGGAAAACTAAAACTTGAGCTTGTTGCAACCTTTCTAAACCTCTTTTCCCAGTCCAAGGGAAAGCTCCACAATCACCTTCTTTTGGAAACTCAAGTTACCTTTTCCCAGCTACCAGCAGAAACAGAATTCATTAGGATGCATGCTAATACGTGGTACCTGGCTGCCAAAGACCTCTCCTTCCTCTTGTTCTCCCCATCACCATGCCTCCGCTACCTTCTCCTCCTTGGGATGCTTTGGAGAGTCAACTCACTTTCAAAAGCTTTCTGCTTGCGTTTCAGTTTCTGACCCCAGGACTTGCATCTCTGCTGGCATTTGCACTGGGCCCAGCCATCTAGAACAGTGTCTCTGTAACTAGGGGTTGTTTTCAGAACAAATAGCTTTTTCTTTGTTGTGGCTGCTGCCAATAAATGCGTGTGTTGTAAGAAACAAGAAAATACTGGCACAAAGCTTGAAGGGAAGCTCTCAGTGCCTCAGAAACCTCCTAATGCAGAAAAAAGATAAAAGGTAGAAGGAAAAAAAAAATAAACAAACCCAAGACTGATGCAAAAACCCTGAAGCAGAACTATTGCTTATGAGTAGAACACATAGACCAAGATTCAAGTCCCTACAGCTGATACCACACTATCATAAGAACAGAACCTGCAGCGTCAATACCCTTAACACTTATTCTAAAGTTACTCAGAAACAAAAGATGCTTGGGTAATTTTGTCTTTAAACACATCCAAAAGGCTGACTTAAACAATGCAGGCATGCAGGAGATTTTAAAAGGATACATTTTACAATAAGCACAAGATTAGACCTGCCATACATGGTGAAAGCATTCACCCATCCCAGAGAGGGTACACGAGCAGGTGCTTCTGGAAAGAAACTCCTCGAGTTGGTCGAACATCCAAGTTGCAACTTGGTACAAATTTTATCCAGGTAAATCAGCCTCTCACGAGCTGCTGCACACAGCTCAGCCAGCACCCACCTCAGATGCACCACTGTTAAAGAGTGCAAAGTTATATACACAGAGACATCTTTCCCCATTTAACAGCCCAATGTTTTGGTTTTAACAACTATGTCTGCACAAAGCAGAGTCAAATTCCACATACAACTCAGAATAACTCAGATCTTCTGTATTGTCCTTTTTTTGTTCTGGCTTCAAGAACTGAAACATTCAATCAGTGAACTTTAGAGTAAGGGTTTTTCCTGCCTCCAAAACATTTAAGTGAATTTTTATTTTTAAAAAGTGTTCCTTTTACCTTAAAGATTTGACAAAAAAAAAAAATTGTAACACAAAGGCTTTGCATTTTTACATTTTTACGTTGCTTCTACTTCAGTCTATTAGTCTGTAATAATGAAATAACTGATTAATCAGTTCTTTGGTAACATAAACCTGTAGCAGCTCATTTGCTTACACACAGGTATTTCTTAACTTGCCTCCACAGTATCTCTGCCATTTAAGTAACCTCTGTCTTCTAAATGAGGAAACCGAATCACAAAGTACCTAGTCCCCATTTTTTTTAGGGAGGCAGCACCAAGGGCTCACATTGTGAGGACATTCGATACTGCAAAGTAGATCCTAGACTTTCACAATAGTGGGCCTGATTTTTCAAGTATTGGGGGGGAGGAAGAGAAGACAAAACCAGAGAAAGACGAAAGGAGGAAGACAAAAAAATCCACAATATGCCATATTTGAATTGCACCTTACATGACTATTATTGCAGGACCTCCAAATAACGATTATTTAAGTGCTGCAGTATCTGAATTGTCTTCCAGCACCCTAAGGCAGTATGTTAACCCGTTTATTTTGGCTATGGGCAAATTGCAACACTGCTCCTTGAAAGCCAGCTGACGAATTCTCGGCTCCTAAACAAACCTTTGGGCAGTTGCTTGCATGTAGCAGGCTAAAAACCAACTTTATTCTCCCCGCTCCCCCAACAGCTTATCATTAAACAAGTAAACCATCCTGCAGGGCTTTGACAAAGTAAGTACAAAAAAGCAGCAACACAAACAAAGCAGAAAAGGAGAAGAAACAATCAGGTGAGGCGCCCAAAGAACAAGAGTTTTTAACTGTCAGCAAAAGACGTGGGTTAAAGGCAATCCAGCTATGGCAGCGGCTGCCGACAACCGACGCGTTTAACAACCTGCCACGGTACCTGCGCCGCCTGAGCTCGCTGCACGGGACGGGGAAGGCTCTGCACTCCCGTTTCTGCATTTAAACAGATTTCTTCCGTAAGGATTTCTAACAGCAATATCCACATCGATTCCCCCCCTCAAGATTAATGAGGTTTTAACCGATTTCGCAAGCGTTAAAGAGATGCCCGGTGCGACGATGTTCCCTCCGGGGAAGCTCCCGGGGCGGGAGGCCGAGGCGGGGCCCACCGAGGCCCACAGGAAGCCGGGGCCGAGCTCCGGTCCCCCACCGCCGCCCTCCTTGAGCCGGACCGGACTAGTCACCCTCGGTGCAGCCAAGCCGGCAGCGCCCGGTGCCTGACGCCGCAG
>JAAGNO010001530.1:28881-41451 GCA_033439905.1 Ceryle rudis | reverse complement strand
CTTTTCTAATGGCTGAGTCTCTCTCCCTTATTCCCTTTCTCTTCCCCCTTGGTGAGGGAGGGGGTTAACAGAGAGCGTCTGTTACAGGTCCAAGGGGCTGCCCTGACCCTAAACCGTGACACATTTAAAAAAATAATAATAATTCAAACTCCAATACAGTGCTGTTAACTGACTATTTTTTCCTAAGTGGGACACATGAGAAGAAAATCATTTAACTGCAACAAGGACACTAAAATCGGTAATCTGTGGGCTGTATACAGTTTGCATTTCAGTAAGACATGCCTCTTTCATTATTGATAATAAATTTTGCAGAACTATAGCATGTTATTACTCTTTTTAGTGTCAATATTTGCAGTCATTGCCACTTGTATTAAGTTGTCTTGCAGCTTGTCCAGCTCAGTGGAACGCAGCCGACTGTGTGTTGCTGACTATTTATATTTAATTTCTCTCAAAAGGCATAATTATTTATAAAATACAGTATGAAAATCCTCATTCTGGTAAATTCTACCCAACAATGCAGTATAAATTGATTAACGAAGAATGAAGTTAGTGATGGGAGAGAGATATAACTTGAAAAGCTACAGCTGTAGTAGAAAAAGGTGTGTGATAACTGTAAAGACCCAACTCTTTTACCAAGAACTGGAATAACAAAGACAAGAGAAGGAAAGCAAGGAAAAAAAGATGGCTCAACTTGTCTACTGAGGTTCCCATTCAAAACTAATGATAGAGGCTTAAAAGTATTACCAACTCAAGGTGGGGAAAAAAAAGGTAAAAGGTTTTTCTTTATTTAATAACTTAGATTTCCATCTATATTTTTCCATTTCACCTTTTCACGCCCTGCCTTCCTCTCTATACACTGCGGACTGATAGTTTTTCATTTTAAAACTGTGTTGCTCAGAGGTATTGAATCATAAATCACAATGGTGTGTTCCATTCGGTTTGCAGAATGAAAGAGTACACACCACTTCTGCATTGAATGGGAAGTTAGGTTGCCAGAAATTTTTTGCCTTAAGACTTTGACATTCATACCCTCTCCACAGGCATTTATGTCAGGAAAACTCACTTCTTTGAGCACTTACGGAAAGTAAATACAAGTGCCCTGCTTTGATTAAAGCAAATTCACTGAAAAATCATAAAATCAGAGAATCATTTTGCTTGGAATAGAGCTTTAAGATCGTCAGGTACAACTGTCAACCCGGCACTGCCAGGTCGCCACTAAAACGCATCGCTAACAACACATTTATGCATCTTTTAAACCCTTCCAGGGATGGGGACTCCATCACTGCCCTGGGCAGCCTTTTCCAGCACTTGACAACCCTTTTGGTGAAGAATTTTTTCCAAATATCCAGTGTAAGTAGAAAACAGTTAAAAAGTGAAGTGTGGCTACAGAAGCGGAATGTGGTTAGGCATGGAAATAAGCTTCGTAGCTGTCTTGAGCTCAGGTATGTTTATTACTTAGGCAGGAACTAGTTGCACAGTTGCATGTATAATGTGACAGTAGATGACACACGAGCCTGGCAGGAATGGGTCTGGAACTTTGACATCTAGGTTAACAAGTTATTGCAGTCTGGGTTTTGGTTTGCTGTATGGATTTGTTACTGGGGGTTTTTTTTAGAGCTGGTGATTATTACTAGACCCTGCTCTGGAAGGGAATAAAGGATATAGCTACTAACAGGATGTAGCTGGCATTTATAGCCAGTATACAAATAATGTCATTGTTCTAAGCAATCCTAGATAGTTACAGGGCTGGAAGTTCCAGATTAAGGCAGCAGGCTCCTGATGGCTGTGCCTCTGCAAAGGAAGAGCAGGAGACACAAAGAAATGAAGAATGAATCTCAGAATGAATCTTACTCATAGTTTCTGTTTGCCCCTTGTTGCTTAGGCAGTAGTAGAGGAACTTCTGAGGGCAAAGCCTTTGTTTTGGGACATGACTTATGATAACATTTTTGCTTCCTCTTCTTTTTATGTTTCTATGTGTGTCACCAAAAATAAATATTAGTAAGCTAATAATGTTTGCAGCTCTCAAGAAAAGTGTATTGCTTTCATGGGATTGTGCGTGTGTAGCTACTTAAAACTGGGAGTGGAGGTACTAGAAGTGGATGGAAAGGCACTCCATTTATCAAGGTTATATTAGTGCCAGAAGGCTAACCGGAGTGAGGAGTCAGGAAATTTACTTTCATCACTGAATGGCAGGTAGAGTCAGAATACTATCAATGTATCTAAAGCACAACTCTGAATTAAAATTTTCTGGGTATATACTTCTGTTTTAAAGTGACTTCTCTGCTCTTGTAAATAGGTTGAGACACAGTAAAGATATGTTCATTTAGCCCATGTTCCCCAGAGGAAGGCAACTATCCTAGATTTTACTTAGTTGATGGTATCAGGGCTACTCTGAAACCATCCAATCTCCTTTTGGCTCAGTTTATTTAATAGTGATTCTACAGTGATTATCTCATTTCTTAGGGAAATGCTAAGTGAGAATTGTCAAAGGGAGATGATGGTCCGTGGAGCATCAGAGAACCAAAGAGCCAAAAGACTTGACACATCTGACTTTCCTTACGACACACATTGCAGTGTCTGTCTGTTGTAGCCACTTCATCCTCCCTTTTTAATTTTCCCTTGTATGGAAAGTTATGCCTCACCAAGCCTCTTAATAATAAATCAGCTGCAAAAATGGAAATTATCAGTTAATGCTTTTTCCTTGTTAATTTTATTTATGTTCAGCTTCACTGTGGTCCCACATTACTCATGGAAGGACCTAAACCGTGTCCATTGATATATAGCAAAACTGAATGTGGATTGAGTGTTGCTGTGATTCGCTGTAATATAATCACTTCTGCTAATGTAGGAGTAATAATTGTTGATTTAAAATTTGCAAAGTATTTCTGATGGAAAAAAAAATGACTTTTTTTCTGCAGAACTTACTAAAGCTTTCTACTTTTCAGCTGGTGTTAAATTGAAGATACATTAAAAATTGCCCTTTCTGTTATAAGAATCCTATGATTTTTAATCAATAGGAGAGAGATGAAGAAAGAAAAAAAAGATTTAATTTAGAATCTATAAAGGTTATTCCAAACCCAAGAATAGTATCAGATGAAAGTGTCCAAGTACTGTCAGCAAACACTCTGAAAACAACTCAGAAACGGGGCATTTGGAGTGGAGAATGCAGACTGCACCATAGGCTAAACTGAAGCCCAAGATGTCAGTTTAGGGAGGAGCTGGAGAGTTCTGAAGCTGAAAATGAAAAGCCTGAATGTGATGTGAACCAAGGAATGACAAAACCAGGTGTGAAGGGCAGGGAGGTGGCAGCTGTATTCCCAAAAAAACCCCAAAGAACACAGGGTGACAAGCAGGAAAAGGGGTAATGTCAAAACTATCTACTATGGTTTCAGGATCAGAGAGAGAGGCAAAATGGATTTAGAGAACGATGTGAAGATAAAGCAGAAAGGATTTAGCAATAGCTTAGCTAAAGGAGAAATAGGTTTGAATGTTCTGATGATGGAAGAAAATAAAAGTTTGACAGAAGGGGAAGAGATCTAACAAACTTGAAACGCTTTTTTTGTTAGTTAGCTGGAGGTGACAAGGCATACATACCTTCGATTCTACTGCTAAAAATGGGAGCTGTGAGTACAGCCAGCAGAGATTTATATCACTCAGAGGCAAAAATGACTTTTGGAAATACTGAGAATAGGTGATGTCATTTATCTGAAAGATACAAAGTGCACAAAAAGAGCTGCCCTTGAGACTGCAGGAGAAGGAAATCTGTCTTATCTGCTTATTCAATGAGAGGAGTTGTTACTACTTTTCCTTTCTCCTTTGGCATTATATAGATGGATAGGTGCAATCATCAAAAAGATGTTAAAAATATTAAGATAAGACTTGGACCTTGTCACTGGCTTCCTGGTTGCATGGATAAGACAACTTTCAGTGAAGGAAAATGGAAAGTATACTGTAGATTCAAAGGGTTTAGAACTAGTGGAGCTACAGGAATTACTTTGCTATACAAAAGACTGAAAAAGTTTTGGAGGAAGGTTCACTGGAACAGGTTTGGTAGTGAAGATGAGAGACTGAAAATCAGAGAAGAGACAGTGTGGCCAGTGGTGTGGGCTAACTCTACTGCATGTGAAATTCAGGATAAGCTCAGTATTTCTCAGCACTGTGAACAAAGTTGAGTTTTAATGCCCAAAATGTGAAGCAAAAATAAATTTCCTCTCCCAGAGAGGATGAAAAGTGACTCCTGTGGCTGCTTCCACTTGACTGAGAGTAAGTTTGCAGCCACTGTAGACAAGAAGTCAGACACGGTGCCATGGCAACTGCGATGAGACTTAGCAAGTCTGTCTCTTCTTGCCTTCTCTTGTCAACTTGGTATTTTCTTTTCTCTCTCTCTCTCTCTTCCCCCCCCCAGTTGCTTGCTTTGCTAATAAGTGAATAAAAATGAGGAAAGATGTATAAATTGGTAGACAAAGGTAAGACCTCACATAGGGATTATATCACACATATATTAAAGGTACTAACAGCAAAGTTCACTGTCTTTAATGGGCAGATGAAAAGGCATGTTTCTGTTTTCTGAATAAATATTTTACTGTCTAGAAGTCCATCAGTAAGACTTATTATTACAGATTGATGTAAGGATACAGGTAAGGAAGCACTTAAGGATATCTATTTACTTCATGTTGGCAGCTTCATATGATACAGTCCATTAGTTTTCAAAGGCTCCGGTGAAGTCCAAGATACTTTAAAGCAAAAAGGAGTTTTTCATGTTGATTTGTAAAGCTTTTTGTGCCTAGGGCCTTGACTACTTCAGGGGTTTAATATCTGTCTTTGTGCCACCACCTCTTAGGGGCATCATTCATAATTCACTGAAGAAACCTGACTGACTTCAGTAAAAGACCCAAAAGACATCTTATCCTGATCCAGGAGCTCAAATGCCAGAGAACCTACTACAGACCTTATTTACTATGGTTAATTATTTCCACTTTTAAAAAAGGTGAACCTTACCTTCAGCCTTAAATCTTGAGCTTCCAGCTGTTGCATTGATTATGGACTGCTGTATAAGATTGTAGCCCTTCAGAGTCAAAATCAATCCAAGAGAGGTTGGTGATTAAATTATCTTTTAACACACTTGGATGAAGAATCAAGTAAATGTTTTTAGAACTGCTTATTTTAAAAATAATGTTTAATTGAACTAAGCACTGTATATTTAACTGTGAACATATTTTTACCTGTTTCCCTCAGTTTTTGTGCTTAATTTCCTTCCATTTTTTGAGGGAAGAAGGTGAAATTTTTTTGTCTGGAAGAGATTAATAGCTAAAGACAACTTTTTTTTACAGTTTTATTGATTGCAGATATACAGACTGTATATATTAGCTAATTTTTGGTGCAAAGAATATTAATGTATTATGCTGTTGTAAATGAGTAGTATGGTTGTACAGTCTGAGCATGTGAACATCTATCTGTCTGTCATTTTTAATGTGCTTAAGGTTTTGAAGTGCGTCTTATTTTGTGAACTGATGCAAGAATAAATACTTCGATGATAGAATAACTACAGACCACAGTACCAAACTAAATGTGGGTTGATTTTACCAATTTTGGAAAGAAAATATTCAGTATGACAGTTCTTAGATCAGCTTTCCAGTTCAAAAGCACTTCGGTAAACCTGGCCAGAAAGCTAGCAGTAGTAGAACTGAGATTTTACATTTCTGCAACATATCTGAGCAATCAGCCAGACCTCTGTGGTTTAATATGCATAATCTAGTAAATGGTTTAATGCGATCTGGAGCTATTGGCTCTAAAGATTGATAGTACACTGGTGAATAGCCCTGCAGACTTCAGGCATACAATGAAAATTTGCTTCCTCTTTAAATACTTCAACTTCTTGGATAGAATTTATTCATTCCCTAAATATAAGCAGGTGACAAAATTCATTATATATTATAGTCCTCCTTTCTTCTATATTTAACTCTATCTCATTAAGCAGATTTTATGGTTTCTTCTCGTAATTAAATGCAGATCGAATATTATATTGCAGTATTATAACATAAGAAATTGCACCTTTTCAGCTGCCATTCTGAAATTCTTAAAGACACAAGAGCTACTCTGACAGTGTTTTGTTTTGGTTTTTTTTTTTTCCTGAAACATCTGGTCAGTATAAAGCCAATAATTTCTCCTTATAGATGTGATAGTACAGTCAGAAATATCACAGAAGAGATGTGCTCTGTTCTTTCCCACTTGAATTCCATTTAAAGGTAATTCTTTCTTTGCCTATTTTATACTTTCAGTCGTGGGGTAATACTGATGTCCTTCAAAGTTTTCTGTTGTATATGGGTTATCTGGACACCAGCAAACTTAAGTATTAGCAGAGCTCAGGGAACAGAGGGGAAAAAAACCTTAAATCTATTAGAGTCTTATATATTAATTCATTAAGTATTTGTTTTATTTGATAACAAAAGAAAATTTCGATTTCCACTTGGTACTTAGGGTCAAACCAATCTATGAGAATTGCTTACAAAAATTCTGCGTGTTTTAAAACTTGATTAAGACAAGCATTGTGAACTCAAACCTTTCTTCATATTAACTTGCAGAGTCCCAAATGTAAATTCAAGACATTTAACATCAATCACATAACTAAGTTAAGGCTTCCTACAGAAGTGAGAGGGATTAGCCCAGCAGTCTGCACTGAGCTCAATGTACCCAAAATGCTCAGTGTAACTTGGTCCTCTGTTGTTGGAGTTTAGTAGGCAAATGTGCATAATTTCCACAAGTTTGGCTCAGGTATGATTTAAGTATAAACAAACTATGTTATTAGTTATCTCAATCTGTATCCTAGAGAGATTTATTTGGATAATACTGCCACTAATTCTGATTTATCTGGTTTCACACTGAGTCCCTAATTACATGATTTCTAAGCACAAAATTCTGTTTCCCAGCTCTAAGGGTAAGCAGAGGTGAGAAGAAAACTAGTTTACTACTGCACATATAAGAAAACAGTTCCCATTATGCATATGTGCTCTGTTCTGCTCAACTCTGCCCTTTACTCTTTTTTACTTTTTTTCCATCCTGTATGGTTGTGGAGTAGTGGAAATTAGCCCAATCTGTTACAAGTGCTGGAGTCAAGCTACAGCATTTTCTCAAAAAGAAAATGCAGGAAAAAAAAGCAGGAATCATGTTACTGCTATTTTCCTGAGCAGCTACATTAGCCTAGCCTTTATGAACCCCTTAATTATGGCAATTTATCAAATTCAACTTAAAATACATACCTTTTCCCAAAAGCCTTATCATTAGCATGGCCTATTTTGGCTGTCTTTATGAAAAAGTAGAAAGCTTTCCTTAAAATAAGACTGTCTTTCCACCCATCCCCAAAAGCTAAAGGAAGCCTGATATATTGTATGCTTTTGCTGTGGTTGGAAAAGTATCACAATGCACAAAAACGGGTTTCCCCAATTAGGATCTTAATCTGTAATTTCTCCCCAGAAGTAATTATTGCACGTGCAGTCCTACTCAGCAAAGACTCATGACAACAAAATAGCCAAAACTTAGTGCAGGAGGTGGAAAGTGGCTGAACTTGAGGTCACGTGAGAACAGTTATAGATTTCAGCTGAAAAGACTGCTCTGTAAAGACCCAGGTCAGCTTAACTCCACTAGAGCCATACAAAGCAGCAATGGAAATTGCTTGTTGCAGTGAATTGCTGTACGTGGAAGAGGCACTACTTTCTGTGAAAACATGCATTAGTGTTCGTAAGTGTTATCACTTAAAGTACATTGCCTGCTCTGCCCAGCTGACGATAGGATTTCTGAAAGTGCTCATCAAAGTACAAAATATAATCAATGGTTTATATTTATGTGGGTTTTTTTTCTGAGAGGACAAGTCTTAGGAATGAGGAAGTACCTGCATCTTTGTTTTGCAAGGTCTTGCAGACTATCCTGACTATGCTATGGTTCCATACCCTTTTCTGACAGTAAGACTAGAAAGAGACTCATCTGGTTTAATTGCTTTTCCTACAGCACTGAAATGGGAAGGAACTTTCTCCTAGTTTCAGTCTGTCTGGCAGCCTCAGTCCCCCTGTAGTTGGAGATCTAGAACCTGCTGTAATTCCAGATTTGATGCTTATCATCTTTTTGCCATACTTCTATTTTTTTATAGCTACTGCAATAGTAGAAGCTCTTAGGATCTAGACTAGCATTATTCTGGGCACTAGTATCATTATTTTGGGCACGCTGTAAACAAGTACAAGCATTAGCTTCCACCCCAAGAAATCTTAAAATGCAATCTGCTCTTCTGTAAGCTTTTCAGTTCTGTAGACTGGGTTTGTGTTAGCAAATAATGTGGAGCAGTGGATGTGGTTCTGCAGAAACAAACAAGTGGTGCTGCAGGCTCACTGTACTCACTGTATGTGTTTTGAAGGGGTAGGGTTTATGTCAGACTGGTTAAGATCTCATTCTGTGAGCTAAATGCCCGTTAATGGTCGATGTGCACTTCCAATTTAGTTTCATCTTAAAACTAGTCTAGTTAGTGCACACCAAGTGGTCCATGATACCAACCAAAGCAGATAAAGGGGGACAATCAGGAGTTTTGCTTCAGAAGTACATTTCTGAGAAAAAATAGCACACCCATGACTTTTTGTATAAAACATGCTGTTGTAGTAGTGCAAGCATGTTATCTGTGTCCAAGAAGTTCATATCCTGAGTGCCTAATGAATCTACATAACTGAATGGAATCCAGTGGAAACCAATGGCTTAATATCTTCCAGTCAATCCTGTGTTTCTCTTATTTTCTGTGCCCAAAGCACAGACCTTAAAGTATTACAAGATAACACTCAAAGCTTCCTTGTGTATGATAGTGACTATTTTGAGCAAAACTCTGGTCACACTGTTAGAGCAGAGGGCTGGAACTCATCCACATAAACAAGCAAACCAGTATTTCCTTTTGTACTGCTCCCTTTTTGCCCCACGCTGCCCAAAAACGTTAACAAAATATTTGCGACTGTCCCCCAAACCCTCTGCTACCCAAAACATAGCTTAGTCGTTAAAGGCTCAACTTTTTTAAACTGGGATATCTTCAACCTTTTTAACCTAACAGCAGATGATAATAAACCCTAAGACCGAAAGTTGAATTGAAATAGCAGTATATAGTAAAAGAAAGATATCAAACCAGACAGCTTATGTTAAACATAATGAAACTGTGCATAAACTTGTTGGGTAATGAGAATAAACATGCACAAGAAAATAATTCCAATGCTTTTCATTTCTCCTTTTAGTAATTATTGGACATTACAGAAAAAATAGAACAGTATCTTCATGTAAAATCGCTTCTTACTTAGGACAAAATTCCCAAACAAGTCAGCACAGAGGGATTGTTTGTGGGGAATGAGGATATATAGATAGGTTTCTTTGTTAAAAAATAATGCTTTGGCTCTACCATTGTTATTATAGCATGATTCAGGATAACTGGCCTGTCTCCTGGTCTTGTGTACCCAAGTATACTGGTGAAATGTGAAAAGCTACACAAAAGCCTCGAACAAATCATCATAGCAATTGTTTTGCTAATGCTGCTGCAGCAGAGGCTGGATCGAAGAACAGAAGCAGCAGACAGAGCCTCTGCTGTTTTACCCTGTGAGGCAAAAGGTAAGAATTAGAAGTTGGAAAAAGAGACAGTGATGGGGCTTACACTGGAAATTATCAACAGTTCCCTCTTTGTATGGCTACAGATACAAGGCCAACAAGAAGTGAGAAGTAATGATAGTATTTACCAAAATGTAGGCTGTTTCCGTGCATTCTGTATTTACTGTTGCTACACCAATGGAACTATTGCAAGACTCTTGGTTTGTCAAATGAGATACTTTCATTTTACCATCACTTACGTAAACTTGATGTTCTACTGATAATGTATTAAGGATAAAATTATCTTCTTTAATATAAGAATAGTCAAATTGATACATATTAACTTCAAATGGTAAAATGTGGTTTCAGCCATTACAGATACAATTGCTTACAGAGCTCGCTATACTTCAGAAACAGAGCTGAAAGTAAAAATATATAAATATATGACTTAAGGTACAACATGGTTATATTTCTTTTTTTTTTTTTTTTTTTTTAGTATATGTCAGCTACTCAAACCAGAAACATTTCTGAGGCACAAGTATACCCATTCAATTTAGTAAAGATTTCATAGGCACACTTTGGAAATTCTGAGGAAGAATGAGAAAGGAGTTAACTGGCTAGTGATGAAATCCAGGTTCCCCCTGTAAGTCACCTTTTTTCATTGAAGCAAAAAACCCCAAACAACAAAAAACCACACAAAACAAAAAACCCCACCTCAACACCTCAAGTTTTGGATCGAGTCCAGAATAAAAATGTTTCTGATATCTCAAAAACATCATCTTTATTTCCAGTATCGCCTATTGAGAACATATTGAGACAAAGTCTGGTAAATTGGTGGCAGTGGCTCAGAAATCCTCATAATCACATCATCGTAAAGGCTGGGAACCCAGAAATCAAGCCTGTAATGGAAACTGATATGGAATCTGGGGTATGTAATTTTTGCTGTGTATTCCAAGTTTTATTTTAGTAGGTACCATCTGGAATTAAAAACGTTAATGAAGATTATGAGATTAGAAGGGTAAAAATCTACAGCAACTCCCGCAGATATTGTAGCAAAGATCCTTCCGTGTACCCAAGGAGATAGCCCCATACCATGTGTCAAATACTCTTCAAGATATCTAATTTTTTTTTTATTTTGATTTAATTGGTTTTCATTTTATGTATGTAATGGATTTTTTGTAAGGAAGAAACAGTTCTTCAGAGCCTTTAAAATGGATGAAGGGGGAAGGTGAGTGCACAATTCATGTACCTGTCTCAGCCCACCATCCTGCACAAAAGGAAAGCTTGAAAGGAAAAAAAAAAAATCCCAACACTTGTGCAGTTTAAAAGAAGGGGCTGGGATGTTAAATAAAGAAGAAATAGAACTTCTCTTCCACAGTTTGAACTCTGAAGTGTTAGGTAAGTTTAAAGGAAAAACATGCTGAAACACATGAGGGAATTTTGACCAAGGCAGTGGAAGCTTCATGGTTAGGAGTGACAATACCGAAATATGGCTGCAACATGGCACACTGTTCTTGCAAAGCTGTAACAAACTGCTTTCCTAACAATCTTTTACTGTACAATTGCTGCTTGAATTTCTACCTAGTACAGAGCTCTTTGTTGGTCTTGACATTTTGTTTCTTTTTAATCTTGTCTACTGTAAAACTACAGAAAAAGTTGCAAAGGAATTACAGGAAAAGAAATGTATGTTTCAGGTTCTCTGCGGGAGAGTGGAGCAGGCTGCCAGGCAGAAGTTTCAAAAGAAGCCTCGCTACTTGAGATGCTATGGGAGTGTGGAACAGCTGAGGAACAGGGAATTATCATTATACAAGCCTTCTAGTTCCTGGCTGAATGGGACAGATTTCTTGTAGAAACTGAAATTATGATGTAATGTAAATCCTTAATCCATGTGACAAAAGAAGTGTCACAGTGAAGTGGGAAAAGGCACCCCATGTACGAACTCTGGCAGGATGAACCCAAGAGGGCAAGCTGCCCCGGGTGTCTGTCTGTGGGGTGCCTCAAATGAAGTGTAGGTGAGTTAAATTGTTTTAGTGACAAAAAAACAGGCACACAGAAACTGGAATATGCAGATCTGACTTGTAGGGACAAGGGAAGGAGACACGTGGTGCTGGGACAACAAATGTCTTCTCTCCACCTGATGCCATCCAAGGCACTTAGCATCAACTCCTCTGCAGTGGGATGCAGTCAGGTAACAAATTATGCCAGGTGGGGTATCCCACTGCTTTGAAATGCAGACTTCGTGGGGAAGAACAAAGAGAGATCCTGCCAGAGTACTTGGTGGATTCAGTTCAGCCTTGAGTACTTGTTTCTTCCATCTTAAGGAGGAAGAAAAAAGGCAAAATGAATGGAGAGAGAGCTCTTGCTTTGGCAAAGAAATTCTTGCTCAGTCCTGGAGTGGGCAAAATTGAAACAAATCTTGTTTTGATTAGCATGTATATGTCATTTACAGTTATTTATCCTCTTTTTCTCTAGTGCTTTTGTCCTAAACTTGTTATTTTGCTTTCCAAAAGTGAAGTAGTGATCAGCTGCTCTTCTCTTACCCTCTGAGGAAGAGTTCTGCAGGTGCTGAATTGCACTCAGAACAGTGGAGAATGATCACTGTGATTTACAAGGAGGCTTCAGGTCAACACCCTGCTGAGAAAGAGAAGGAACAGGTTCTGATCAGAGAAAGAGAACTCCTACCTGAAAGTTAAACAGGTGCCCTTGAGGGGAAACTGCACAGCGATCATGGGTTCAATCAGCTCCAGAGATGTGGTAATCATTAGATAAAATCATAGAATCATTAGGGCTGGAGAGGACCTCTAGGATCATCGAGTCCAACCTTCGTCCTAACATCTCTCTCTCCATTAGACCAGAGCCTCGAGTGCTACATCCACTCGTTTTTTTAAAACACCTTCAGGGATGATGACTCCACCACCTCCCTGGGCAGCCTGTTCCAGTGCCTAACCACTCTCTCAGTGAAGAATTTCTTCC
>JAAGNO010001530.1:0-17619 GCA_033439905.1 Ceryle rudis | reverse complement strand
GCCTGGGAAAACAGGCTGCTGGCTGCAGACAGTGCAGGGAGTTAGAGGAACGGAGCTGGAAAGTAAAATCCCTGAACAGAATTAGTTCTGTTCTTGCCCAAACCAGGACACCTGTATGAAAACTGAAGTAACTTGTTATATTGTTCAAACTGTCTGCCTCCAGTTTTTGCCCTTATCTGTAATTTGCCCTTAAAAGAATGCTTAATACTTCCTGAGGAGAAAAATGTCATTATCACCCAACTTAGCTGAGCTTATGTGAAATTAGCTTATTGGAATTAGCTTGCAATTAATATAAAATTTGCTACCTTTAAATATGTAATTGATTTCTGAGTAGGCAGTAAAAAAATATTTGGTATAGATGGTTCAGTGCTCTAAAAGCACTAGGTCAGAAAATTCCTTTGCATCACAAATCCCTCTGACACATACTATAGCACTGAAAATGACTATTGACCACAATATAGATCTCAAGTCTGTGATTTCATAGCGAAAATACGTGGAACATTTTAAGAGTTGAAGAACTCTCTCATGTTTTTCTTCTAAGTTTGAGTATTTCTACATTAGGATGTGCTGACTGCACATTTTCCCCTACAGTGTCACTTATTTCTACCACGAAAAGTCTGCAATCTTACTTTAAAAAACACTTCTGTAAAATGCATGATCTAGTCCCAAATGCAAATTAAGTAAACAATTATGAATTGGGCCTGCATTCAAAAAAAACCCCACTCAATTAAAAGTTTAAGCAAATGCTCAAACATTTTACCATATGGACGTACCTTTAGCATGAATTCAAAATTAACCTTGTATGGGATTAACAGGCTGAACTTGGAAAGCAGGTCATGTTTGTAGGACAAAAATGTGAACACCCAGAAATCAAGTGTAACATTTGTATTTACTGACTAATTCATTGTCCTCTTTTGTAGTGATAGTAAGAAAGATGAGACTGGGGAAAACAGACCTCCACACTTGATCTGCAGGCAAAGAGGTATTCCCATCTATATATATCTTTTACTTCCAACTCATAGGTTTTTTTGATCCATACATGAAAAATATTTTATACTATATGTATGATCTGAGAGGCAGAAATGACCTTTTACTGTGATTTCCATGATGACAGTCTTCATTTTGGAATCATTAAACTGTTCATTAATACTGAATTAACTACAGGGGACATCTGGAGTGGACACGATATAGGAAGTAAAAATAGAAGAAAGTGAAACTTTGTTACACATTGTGCTCTAATTTTTTTAGAGACATCTGTTTTAGAAAAGCTTTGCAGTTCCATTGTCTTAGAGTGGCAGCATGCTTTACACAAGGTAAGCAGCACATGGAGAAAAAATGTACTCAGAGCCAAGGCTGTTAACTTGCAGAGAGGTTGTGTCTTACATTCTTAATCTTTGCATTTCATTCAGTGTGTCCTGGATATGAGAAGAAAAGAAATTATGCACCATTTCTTTCAAAACCATTTTTGTTTTGTGGTATACATATATTTATTTGTATTTCTAGATATGATACATCATTCACATTGGCAATAACAAATAAAATGTCACTTAATTCTCTGCTTTTATTCTTAATATATAGGATATAAATTAAACAGTCTTGTTATGCTGCTGTGTGAGCTACTGAGCTGCATTTGCAACATTTGTTACGACTGAAATCCCATAAATAAAACATCTAAGAATTCAGCTTATCTACTTTTGAGATGGCACAAATATGTTCACATATTGTATAAGCTGAAGGAATCTGAGCTTTTTAGACTGAAGAAAAATAGAATCATAGAATGTTTTAGGCTGGAAGGGACCTCTAGAGGTCATCTGGTCCAACCTCCCTGCACAAGTAGGGACATCTCTACCTAGGGCAGGTTCCTCAGAGCCCCATCAAGCCTGACCTTGAATGGCTTCAGGGATGGGGCCTCCACCACCTCTCTGGGCAGCCCATTCCAGTGGTCTATCACCCTCATATTGAAGAACTTTTTTCTAATATCCAGTCTAAATCTATCCTTTCCTGTCTTAAAGCCATTGCTCCTTGTCCTGTCAGGTAAATAGGTTATAATTGGTAGCAGCAAATAGTGTGATCATTGAGAAAATGTATACTGGATCTATTGACTTTTAATAAACAGGAGTAATGGCCCATTCTCTGCTCAGCAGAAGACACTGAAATAAGTAAAGATTCTCCTTTGTAAGCCCTAGGAATTTAGTAATAACAGGTATGAGAAATATCATATTTCATGATATTTAATATTTGTTACATTTCAGAGGAAGCATTAAGCAAAAGAAAGAACAGTTGTGTAGTATACATTTATGTCTTCCATTTGTTACTGTTAATAACTTTGCATCCATGCTTCTTTTTATTTGGTTGGGGTTTTTTTTCTTGTTCTCATTCTAAGAGCCTACTCTTTTCCAGACTAATGGATTTGCTTATCTTTATGCACCACAGTTATTTCACTCAAGTCAACATGTTTCTATAATGTGCAGACCTGGAACCAAAGCATGTGTCTCAATAAATAATTAAACCTGGCAGACTCCAAGTGTAACACCTGTCCAATATAATGCAAATACAATTATTTCAGGGGGTCAAGGGAGGCTTTCTCTGAGGACATGGGTTGGTCAGAGTTTACTACTTACTAATGTCTTGTGAAATGTTGCCATCTCTCCACCGAAATTCTAACCCCCGGGTGAAGATGTTCACCATCTCATCATAGCTGGGCCACTGTGGAGGTTGATAGCTCCGGCCACTAGCAGCAAACCAGCCTTTTAGCCCAGGCGCTTGTGGTTAACTTTGCAGATCTAGGGGACTTTGCTGTCGACCCCTCAGCTAAATGTATGATGTGAAATGCCCTCACTTCAGGGCAAGAGTTTGTTTTGGAATAGAGTTGAGGATGTCTTTGGCAATTATTAATTTTGCTAAACATGGTATCCAAGTGGAGTACTTAAAAGTAAAGATCGCTTTTGTTGTAAACTGGTTTATTCTACTTAAAAATGCTATGTATCTTCTTTTCAGTGCTGCTAAAGAGTCTCTGACTGAAAGCTCAAGGGATCTTATTTTGAGCCACCATATGGCTGTGAATTAAAATTTTTAGGTAGGCAATTTTAAAAGACAGAATAACTGAGGCCTAGTCTATTGTTGTTGACTTGTCAGTCCTTACAAGGAGGAGAGGCATAATGTGAAAGCTGTGTTTTCTTAGGGATGATTGCTCCATCTTATGCTAATGTTGCCCATGTTTGGTGACATCCTTCATTACAGAAGAGCCTTATATTCCTGATTAAAGTGCATAGAAATCCACTGAACTCTGTCAAACTGTTTCATTTAGTGTAAGTGCCATGGACATCACAATCACTTAAATAGTTTTTCTAAATGTTTGTCTGACTGTATTTCATATTAGCCCGCCCTGACTTACCCACATCTGAAAGGTCATGTCAGGTTTCGTTCACTGAGCGTCAGTACAGCTTCTACTGACAGCCTGGGGATATATACGGACCTAGTGAAAGTAGCTATATGCCTTGTTTTATTATTGCTGGAATTTCACCTATAAGAAACCTTAAGTTATTATCCTGCAGAAGCTGTTTCTTAAGCCAAGGAACCCAAATTCTGTTTTTCTTTACAGTTCTTTTCTTTCTCATATATGAGCTGACTGAACTATTTCTGTGGATTCTGAAAAGCACGCTGTTGTTTCTGTTTTTAAAAACAAAATATGCACAATTTCTCACCCCACTTCCCTTCACCCTTCAAAATACTGTCCATGACTACTGATACAAATCTTATTAATGCTCCTCATTGTTATTTTGTGTTTGGACCTATTACTGATCTACTTTTTCTTCCAGAAGGAAACTCTGACAGAAATCTTTTCTATAAAGGAAGAATCTTACAATTCTTTGAAGCAAAGAAAATTCAGCATCCTCATTATCATTTCATCAGAAACTGGAGCACAACTTCTTGTGTTCATGTAGTTCCCTTAACCCATTTTAATTTTCCTTTTCAAGGTATTACCTTTCCAGTTGGAACCTGACATCACTTGTGAAATAACCTTTATGACCATGGATGATATTCAACCACCGTTAAAAGCAGCAGGTATTTTTGTCTGCTGTAGCTACCCTTTGGGACTGAAAACCTCTTCAGATTTCTCTCTAATCCTGCTTGGATGCAGGAATATACCATGAGAATCTGACAAGACTCTAACATCTGACCCATTTTAACAGTTTTATACAGTTTACTTATATTAGGTTAGCATACAAAAAAACCCCTCCAGGTCATGTTAATGCAAACATTATGAACCTGTAGATATCACTGCAGTGTTTCAGTTGACTGGCATAATGTGAAACTGCATATAGAAGGTGATGGCAAATTAAATGTGGAAAGAAAGGTAGAGATGGATCTTTTATGAAGCTGGATAACATATATGAAAAAATCTGCAGGCAGAATTATATCAGTAAGTGATCATTTTGGCAAGAATTGGTGTTATTAGTTCATCAAGCTAAGTCAGTTGTACTAACAGAAGTACTTTGAAATCAGCCTTATTGTGTCTATACTGGAAGGATAGTGGAGAATTAATTATAAAAAATAAAATTCACTAGTATTTGTAAGATGGAACATTTTTAGAGTGGGCTTAAATTGATTTTTCACTAAACTACTGCTAGTCTTTTATTTTTCTGGGCTTTCATTTTTTCCTTCTATTCATGATTTGCATTCTACTGGCCTCGTTAATCTAGTCTTTAAATAATTTTTATCAAACTGAGATCAAACTATCTCATCTTGGTATTATAATATCAATATCCTTTGTTGTTTTCAGCTTGGCAGTCTTGCTTAAGAATGTACATCATTTATATTCAGGTAAGACTTAATTTGCATGAAGAAGTTCAAGCGCAGCAGCTTTTCTATTTTCCCTGGAACATTTTTCACATTTTAAACATGTAACCATTCTACACCACCTTCTCCATAGCTTGTGTAAGTCTATTAAAACCAAATTTGCTCTAGGCAATAAACCAGCCTAAAGCTGAAGTACTGTGACCCTTTGGAAAGATGTAAAAAATATATCAGAAGAAGGGTTGTCCCTTTGGCAATGTCACAGTTAATTATCCTTGTGACATTGTAGATTTAGCGTGTATATTGCCATCAAATGGCCAGGCTGAACTAAAATGCATTCCATTATTCCGTATGTTATACAGAAATTATTTTCAAGTTAAGCAGAGATTGTTATTAAAGAAAGGAGAGAATTGTGAAAACTTACTGCAAACCTCTGCTAAGGTAGACACGGTCATATATTTAAGTCCGCTGCTAATCTAGCATTCTTACTTCTGATAAATGTTGTGGTGCACAAGTTCTGACGCTGTCTTAAGCTGTATGTTTAACCAGAAAAACAGAAGTAGGAAACACAATTTATTTACAGGTAAGTTGTAGCTGGTCTTGTGGTTTTATAAGGTGGTTTTTACCTGCTGCATCTGGATATATGGCTTAGTGTTAGGGGTCTGCTGAGAGAGAGTTTTTCTGTCAGCTCTACTTGAACTAACCTCATTACTCTTGGATTCTTCCCTGAGGCTATTTCTACCCCATTTTGTACAACTAGAGCAACATGAAGAGACATGAGTTTTTCAGGGATTTGAGTGTATGACAGGAACTACTAATTTATCTAGCTCTTTTTTTTTATTATTATTTCTTTTTTTTTTTCCCCTAAGTAGCTGGCTTTCCTTGTACAAGAAACTCACTATGTTGTCCAGTTAGATTGTCAGAAGCATTCCATTATGAAGGTCTGAGAAGTCATGTTCAAGGTGTTTCTTTTGTGGTTTAAAATCTGTTCTGATTAAACATTATTTTCTTGTAACTTATTTCATTTTTAGGGTGATGTTAAATATGGCAAATGATGAACAACTAAGATGAGTGTCAAACCCAAATAATACTGTTCACAGTATGTGGAAAAAGGGACTGGTCTCTTGGGAGAATTGTATGAATGTTGTCAGAGTATGTAGGGATGCAACAAGGAAAGCAAAGGCCTTCTTGGAATGAACTCTGTCAAACGAAGTAAAAGAGAAGAAGAGGGGCTTCTTCAAATACATCAGTGGTAAGGGGAAGACGAGGGAAAATGTGAGCCCACTGCTGAATGAGGTAGGAGAACTGGTGACAGAGGATGAAGAGAAAGTGGAGTACCTGAATGCCACCTTTGCTTCAGTCTTCACTGCTAAGACCAGCCCTCAGGAATCCCAGACCCTGGAAGTAAGAGAGAAAGCCTGAAGAGAGGAAGACTCTCCACTGGTGGGTGAGCATTGAGTTAGAAATCACCTGGGTAAACTCAACACACACAAATACATGGGCCCCAGTGGGCTGCACCCACGAGTGCTGAGGGAGCTGCTGATGTTGCTCTACCACTCTCCGTCATTTTTGAAAGATCATGGAGAACAGGAGAGGTTCCTGATGACTGGAAGAAAGCCAATGTCACTCCAGTCTTCAAAAAGGGCAAGAAGGAAGACCCTGGAAATAACAGACCAGTCAGCCTCACCTCCATCCCTAGAAAGGTGATGGAGCAGCTCATTCTAGAGATCTTCTCTAACCACATGGAAGAAAAGGAGGTTATCAGGAGTAGCCAACTTGCATTTACTAAAGGGAAGTCATGTGACTAATCTGATAGCTTTCTATGATGGTGTGACAATGGGTAGATATAGTTTGATATAGTTTCTTATTTCAAATACAAACAATGAAGTGCAACTGGATTTAGGCATTAAATGACATCATATTTCAAAAATTCACTACCAGTATAATTACATCTGGAAGCAAATATTTGATAAGCACTTCTTGCATACATCACAGCTATAGCTTAACAATGGAAATTGATATCTTTTAATAAATGGCATCTTCACAAATCACATCGATGGGATATTGGTTTGGATACTAAAAATGAGCAGATCCCAAAGTGATGACCACTTTGCAAAATGTAGTTGTGGTCAAATATTGTGAAGCAAGTCAAACTGTATTTGGTGTATTTCCATTTCTTACATGTTTCCTAGTTTAAGAACCTGGACTGGTTTGTCAGTCTTGGAAGCACTTTTCAGTTTCTTGCTCTTATCAGCAGCAAGATACAATACACTGACATTATATGCTGTTATACATAACAGCAGCTTATTGCTATTTATTTTTTCTGGTATTAATTATATATTTCACCACTATAATATTATAGCATAATCTTAAGAATTTTATTGAAAATTGCAGTTTTCAACAATGGCATGAGAACATTTACTGTAAGGAAACAGTTTTTAAGACTCGGGGCTTAAAACTTAGCTGTCATTTGTTCACTTATAACAGTTTCAGATGCTCCACATTCAAATATATTTCCCGGACTACTTATGTACTGGTGATGAGCTAATAGGAAGATGGACAGAAGATGAGAGATGTCAGTGGCTCAGTTATATGAATGTGAATGGTGTATGCTCCTCTCTGCCAAGCTTGGCCAACCTCATTACCTTTTCACCTAGGGGACAATTAAACCAGGTTTTCAGCTCCTGCTGAGAACAGCATTACTTTGGGTCACTCCAGATACCACCACAGCCTTGAGCCTCCTGAAAGCTGCTTCTCAGGTAGGCACTTAATGCCCAGCTCCAAAGGTTCCCTTAACAGTGAACTGCTGCCAATCTATGCTACCTTTGAATAACTGGGTGGATGCAGCCTGGGTGTTAGTAAAAAGCAATGGCATTTAAGACAATTTTTCAAATTTCTTGAGATAATGTCCCCATATGCAACACATTTTGTGACTTTGTTGGAGGGACTGAACTTTCATCCTGATAAATTATACTTTGAGATGCATTTACTTATTTTGAAACATTATTTCTCTGTGGTTTTCAAAAAAATGTTTTCTGCTTGTGAAAATAAACAAGTTATCAGTAAGAGAGTGCATTTTGTTACAAAACAGCTTTGTTTCTATTCAAATAGAATGTATTTGGAGATCAATTTTCTTAATTTGCTAACTAATAATGTCATTCTTTTTCTTTAGAGATACTTCTGCCACCTTCATAACTCTGTAGGATACTTATTAAAATATAAGAGATTAAATTCTAATGAGCACACTCCAGACCTCTACTAGAAAGGGCTTCCAGGAAGGAACTGTTACAAGGGGAAAAAAAAAAAAAAAATTCAATTACTTTTCCAACCTATAACAAAAGGCAGAACATAGTACCTAGCTATAACTACTTACATGAATAACCATAAATTAAGTAGTGTTTCCTTGGTTAGCCAGCAATTTATCCCCTGGACTGCAATGCATGAGCAGGCAGAAAGTCTGCATTTTCCCCAGAATGGATGATTTGGAGACTTTGCTATGTATCAGACTTAACTGTGCTTTTTCTTGTATAGAAATGCTGATGGATTTACAATAAAAAGGATGTCAGGACGCTTGTCAAGTTGTAGATAACCATGGAAGAGGATGCACAATGCAAATATCTTCTGTGGTGTTGTACAGCCAGATGACCTGGTGGGAGAAAGACGGCATCGCAGAGCCGTGGTGATAATGTGACGAGGTCATGGAGACCCTCAGAGGAGAATGGTCTGTAACTGTCATTATCTGGTTCGTAGCAGCAGTGAAATGTTTTACACTCCCTCCTTTCTCTGATACTGTTAGCACCTACGCTTTGGATTCACTTTAGTAAATGAAATGCTGTGTCCAGGTGAATAATCCATTCTAAGTCAAAGTAAAAAGAGGTTTTCCTGGTAATTTCAGTAGGAGCAGAATAGAGCTCATAACACAGTTGTTGACCAGCTTGAGGGGGGAAATAAAACAAATTTGTTTCCTACAGATCAGGAGATACTTGTGGATTATGGCTAACTGCTAAAAAGGTTAAGCGCTGATCTGGGCACAGTGGTAAAAGTCATTAATATACTAGCAACAAAATATATTGTGAGGAGGTAAAACATACTTTAAAGCTAAAGGCGATGAGTACTATAAACAAATGAAAGTCAGAATTAAAACATTACCTAAGAATTGTGATATAAGTATTCTCCTTTCCCAGTATATCATACACTGTAATGCCAATGATACAGCAGCATGCTATTTAGTAACACAAAGCAATAAAATACAATTGATGGGGATGACATTTTAATTACCAGCATTCAGGCTGAGTATTAATGTGAATCTCCTATAAAACTTGTACTTACAAGTTATGAACTAATTTTTGCTAAAAGTGATGTAACATAATTAACTAAAAATGCTTCACTGAAACTGTTATGATACCCAAGTGATCAAAGGTAAAGCACCTATTTAGATTACATTTAGATTGTTCTCCCCTCACACCAGAGAAATAATTTAGAACAATTTGGTTGAGAGGAAAGTAGAAATGGATATGCAGTATATTGCAAAAAGATGAAAGAAAAATATATGGAAGATGTAGATATGCTTTTGCAGTGACAGAAGCATTATAAGGAAAGGAGCAGGTGTATGAGTTATATTTACAAGGGATAAAAATAGTGTACAACTAATGCAAAGGTGAGCAATAAACAATGTGAAATGTTAGGCGAAGCAAACAAAATGTAAGACAATACAAAAGAGTAATGTAAAACTAAGAGAAAAATAACCTGGAAAATAATCATGTCGTTGCTTCAACAAAGTTGAAAGACACACGCTCACACACGTTTGGGTTTTTTTTTATGTTGGACTTCATATGAGTAAAGAGAGGTTTTCAGGACCCAACTTATGAAAACCCTGAGCACCCTGATGTGGATTCAGTGCAACCTTGCTTTAGGCAAAAGCTTCTACTTAGAGACCTCCTGTGGGTCCTCCAGCCAGGGTGAGTTTGTGATTCCTTCATTTTGTACAAGCTATGTTTCTGTAGGTATCATAAGTGCTCTCTCACTCATGTTAATTAACAGATGTACTTCTGTAACTGGAACGTGCCTTTGGAAGAAATTTGGCTCCGATTTATGAAAGGTGCATAGGAATTGAATTTAAAACAGTGGAATCAATCAGAAATGGTGAGAACAGAGAGGCGTGAATAGATGGGCATCATTTGGAGGGGAAAAAAGCCAAAGCAAGCAAAATACCCAAGCAAAGAAGAGAGATGGAAAAGCAGAGTTGGAAAATTAATTCAGTTATTTCTTGATATGTCTGAACTAAACATATATTTATAGTGGTACAATTCCACCGATTTTGATGATGCGTATATCTGTTATAAATAGGAAGATTTACATTCAAGGTAGTCTAGCTTTTCATCAATAACTATTTTGTACGAGCTTTGCACTATATATAATTTAAAAATTTTGGCTTGTCTTTACAATTCTTACGTCTTTTATCTATTCTCTGTGCTCATTCTTTCAACTCTCAACCATATCTCTTAGCTTTTTTTTTTTTTTTTTTTCTTCTGTCTGGCTACAAATTTATTGTAAAAGACAAAACAGATAAAATAGCAGAATAATAAAAACGGATGTCCCCTCTGGTGAGCAATAGATTTCCTCCGTGGAGAATCTATGAATTTGTTTCATTTTTGACACTTGAAAGCTTTCTTTAATAATGTGATTTCAGCCTAATTCTATACGATCAGCATGTTAGATATCTTTGAAAAGTATTCCATCTTTTATTGGTTTTAGCAGCCAATTAGTTCCTAGCCAAACTAGTCCCAGTTGCTCAGCTGTATACTGGGGATTTGGCATAGCAGGTTGGAATAAGTCACTTGCCTTCTGCCCCTTGCACTCCTAAAACACAAATAAAAACATAGATTTCAACATGTGCAATAACAATGAAAGAACCACACCTACAAAATGCACCTTTTGACCTCTTGTTATAGTCACCCCATCTAAACCTTTCTAATGCCAGGCTGTGGTGCTTTTGGTTTTGGTTTGTTTTTTTTTTTATAGAAAGTAAACAAAGATTCATTTAAAGAACTTTATAATTAGGAAATATTTCTACTACTACCACAGATTAGTACGACGCTTTTTGCTGTTAGATCTGATAGCATTCAATTATCTTCTGGCCTTGCAAAGCTGTTTGATGATGTGACTCTCTTGATTACAAGAGGGTTGTACAAAGCCAACAGAGGTCAAGTTCCCAACAGCCACACAGTATGTCAGTGATGCCAGTTGAAGTCAATACAATGACTTTTAGGTACTTTAAGTTTGAGCACATGGTGAAGCCCTGCTTTTTTTCTTTTTTCTTTGTTCTTCTGTATTGAGGTCACTTTGACTGACTCATTCTATTTGTGCTTTCAATGACCATTTTTTACTGAGGACATTGTAGGCTGAGCAGAAATTCCACATTTTCAAGTGGCATACTGAAAATTGATTTCCTGCTTAAAAGTTTTCCTCTTTATTAAGTATTTTCTGGAATACATCTTAGTTCCTTCTGATACAGAATGACTGAGACTGAAAGATAGTTCTGTTTTCAGCAGCCACTGCCAGAGGCCTGAAAGGGCTTGTGCAAGCACCATCACAATTAGAAGCATCTGAGCTGTGTCAAACTCCCTGGTAGGTGGGACCAGGCTGCCAGTGTGGCATTCCGCAGCCCACTCCACTGAGTCAGCTCAAAGGTTGGACACTTCCCTTGTCTTCCTCTTTTCCCCTCTGAGCCAGGAATACTTCCAGAAGCAGAAGACAGTTTCAGTTAAGATCAAGTGCTGGCTTTTTTACCTTGTATTTTTATTTCTTTTGTATGATGCTGATCCCCAAGAGGAGCCCAAGTTGCCCATTTTTCTGGGTCTTCTGCTGTACACTAAAGATCAGGTCTGTGAGGTTCTTTTGAAAGCTCTGAAAAGGTCTTTCTCCTCTGCCTTTCCAAATGTGGATTTTGGTCATAGGCTATGGCTGGTGTGAACAGTAACATTCACTGTACTACAGCATTCAGCTACAACGTGGTATCCATTGCAATCATTAAAATGATCAGTATCAGACTGATGCATCAGTCTCACATGGTATACATCGTCACACCTGACATTTCAGAACTGGAATGAAGTTTTGGGACTTGTGCGAAGTTTGGCAATGTGCTCCACTCGTGTGCTTGTAATTTACATAACAAGACTCAACTGTGTTAGGATATTATTATGTTGGAACAATGCTTTCCAAAATAGTTGACTTTAAATAGGTCTGACTTCAAAAGATCTACAAATTTCTCTTCTAAAAGTTTGTGATGCTCAAACAAATCAAATAAAGTGTATAGCTAAATACTAGAAAATGAGTCCCTTAACAGTGTGTCTGTAGGAGATTGCTTGAATAATTATCTCTAATTTTTTTAAGTGTTTAATGTTTTATTTCTTTCCTATCAAAAATGACTGTTTCTCGATGCTAGTATAAATTCAGTGGATAGCAGATGTTAAACTGAAATACTGTGCAGCTGACTACTCATGAAATAGTACCCATAGTAAATCATATAAACAAACAGATCAACAGTATAGCAACATTCTTCTTCTCTTTGTTTGAATAGTTTAGTTACCACATTATTTGTTGGACCAAAATGTATTTTCCTGGCAAAAAGGATTAAAATCGTAAAGCTGTTAGAATCACGTGAATATATTGCCTTTCATCCTTCTCCCCAATCACCCATTTGGAAAAATGGAGCTTGTAGTTACTTGCTTCCTCTTTAGCTCATTTGCCCAAGGCAACAAACCGGAGAGATTACAGGTAACCATTTATCAAATGCTTGTAGTAGGTTATCTCCCCCTCTACCTGTCACTAGGCATAATTTTATTAGCAGGACTTTGACCCGGGTTTGCCAGTAGCTTGAAAATTCAGAAGGTAGGATGCAAGTGTCACATAAAAGACAGATGAAGTGCATTTTATGTTTTGAATGCACGTTAATGTATTGGAGCGCGAATGTACTACTAAAGGGTGACATTTTATCAATGATATTGTGAAAGCCTAGTGAACAGAACTCAGAGCAGTTTTACCATGTGATGTGAACGGACAGGAGGAAAGACTTCATTATTAATGTACAAGGGCTCTAAGTTGGCATTCAAATTTCCTGCAGTGGAAGTGTGCGCTGGCACAGGGCTGAATAAAAATCAACAAGACTGTGCATAACGCACAGCTTGCTCCACAAGCAAGCTGCGATAAGTAAGAAAAATGACGTCTGAAATATATTTTTATTAGCTATAAATAATTTATAAACCTATTTTACATTTTTATATTGCTCTGTTATTGACATAATAAATCAGTTTTGTTTAATAGCTACTGATATTACACATTTAAAAATGTACCTTCACATACATGGGGAAGGAACTTTCTCTTAATATTTGAAACTGTCCATAACATTCTGTGGCTTTATTTATTTTTTTTTAGTGAGGTAGAAATTCAGAAATCTTTATTTAAATTAGCATTTAAATTCTTTATCAGTTAAAATATTTAAATTATGAAAATTCAAAAATACTTAAGATTTTTTAAGATATCTTCATTTCATCTTTATTTTTTTCACTGTGTACAATGAGAACTTGAATAAACAGCGTAAATACCAATGAAATAAAGGACCGCTTTCCATTGTACACAATGAAAAAGGCTGCTTGCTGTCATTTTAATGTCTCTTGATTTCATTTATTTTGTTTCATGCCACAGCATTTAACTTTGTAGCAGTACAAGAAACTCTTGAAATGAATTCATAACCAAGACAGTTTCTAGTTAAAAAAAGAGAAGAAAACCTCAAATTTTTTGTAGGCAATAAGATTGAAAATCCAGTTTATCTATGGATTCTGTTTGTAGTTTGTGTACTATTTAGTTTTTAATAAAATAATCAAATAAAAATATAAAATCTGAAAGATGAGCTAAACATGGTGGTATAATCATTACCATACATTACTAAAAACAAATTAAAAAAAAAAAACAACAAAAACCAAGCAAAGAAACAAACATACTTTTTAAAAAATAGCATTTACTGCAGATTGAAGGCTTTTATTATCTGTATAAACATCCTCTTTGAAGTATAAGGAAGTAAGAATTTATTCCAAGTAATTCATGCTACATGACCTTTAAAATGAACACATCTACTTTATGGGTTGTGTAGTTCACAGGCATATTTTAGGCTGGTTTATGGAGCAGCAGCTTCTGACAGTTGCTTTCCCGGTGAAGAAAATATAAAGGTTGTTCTTGTTAAACATTGAGGCTTTTCACTCAAAACTGCTCAGTTTTTCTGCTCCCAGTTCAACATCCACAAATGCAGGCCCTGTATCATGTTCTCTTTATGAAGGTGACATCAGTTTGCCACATCTAAGTTCACTTCTCTCTTTTGCACGGAATTTTTCAAATGTTTTTGAGACTGTCAATGTCTGGAAGAGCCAACTTCCATTCCTGTCCTCTCCATTTCTCCAGCAACTGGTATTTTTATCCTTCCTTTAATATCTGCATCTCAGACCAACCCTCTCCTTCCTCTCTTTTGGTGTCCCTCCTATCCCATAGTGCAACTGACCCCCAAGGAGCCAGCTTTCATCCAGGGGTATAAAACTGCTCAGCTTTACTCTGTTACAGGCTCAGCGTGTGCTCTGCAGTGCCACTGCCTTTATTTTGGTCCAGATGGTTGATGGCAGTCGTAATGCTGTGTATAGGTGCCCTAATGATTGGTTGGATGATCCGGCAGTTTGAAGTGAAGCTCTAGCTCTCCTCTGGTACATTTATTCACTTATATAGTGTAGCTGTAGTATTCACTCTTTTATTAATTTACATTTCCTATTATATCTCTGACAGGAACTCTCTAACCGGTCATTATTTTATCCATATGTTAAGTGTTCATTTTACAGCTCTTAGGAGAAACCTTTGTCCTGCCGAGGCTATATATCTCTTAAACACTATTTTTGGACACTTCCCAGTTTTCCTCTGGAGAATGTCACCAGTGTGTTCCCTAGGCCTTGGATGGACTAAATACACCCAGATCATTAGACAATTACCAATTTCTAATCAGTCTCATTTTCATCTCATGCTCATTGTTTCAACAGAATATTTTTAAACCTTCTGAGCCTTGCTTAGCCTACCATGTATACAGCTCACTACAGTTTTCTCAGAGAAAGAATCTCCTATTTTGCAGCCTGATTTTATCCAGGTACTGATTTTCATCCAAGTTTTCATCCAAGTACTTAAATGCTGCTTTTTAGATGAATTTTCCCACTGCATGTGATACCGCTGATCATTTCTCTGGTTTAAGGTCTCCAGAACCAATAAGTGTAAGAAACAAAGGACAGGTCATGCTCTTACTGAAGTCACTGACATAATTTCTTACTGCTTCAAAGGAATCAATTGTATCACTAGCAACTGAGGAGAAAAAACCCAACAAACCCAAAGAAACAAACCACAAAACAATACTTTTCTTACTGGAATTGGGACATTTGAACATATTTATTTTCAAGTTGAAGAAATGTTTATTCCCGTCTTTTACCTGGTCTCCCATTTTGGTGCTGGTGTAAACATCAGGCTTCCTATTGTATTCCTTTCATATACATACATACTTTCTTCACGTATTTTCCAAAATTATGGCTATTGTAGCTGCTTTTACAAATGAAAAGTGAAGAACGCATGCAGATGCCCTTTACAGGAAGAGTTTTCTCTCTCTCCCCTTCTGGTCCAATAAACATTGATTTATAAAATGTGGAACAGATCCCCCAGGACACTAGAATATTCAGTAGCTTGGTTAATATGCAGTGATCTGGGATATGGGTTCAAATATTTGCTCCACATCATGCAAGCAAGCATGATTTTAAAGTAAGATCTTGGTTTTCATCCCTGTTGGCTTCTCTTGTTTTTATTACCGAGATGAGAAAACTGCACTTGGGTTACTAAAGCACATCACCTGGGCAAAGTGAAGAAATCGAGTACAGATAGCAACATACGCGTAGGAGGTGATCTAATACCAATGTTTATATATGCTTTGTGAAGGGGAATTTTAGTCTGATTTTTAACTGGCTAAAAGGTAAACTCATTACGTCTGGCGAGACTAAAGATTCTGCTGTAAGGAATTATACTGTCATCTAAGATTAATAGTAATAGTAGGGTTGCTAATGTATCTGTTTATCAGAAATGAGAAAAGGCATTGAAATGATACGTTCTGCGTCACCTTTCTTTGTTACAGCTCAAGCAGAAGTGTTGACCAGAAGGTGCACACCTCTATACACATGACACTATCTGATACATCTGCTATGGTACATTTTTCACGTGAAGAGAAGCAGACACCTTCATACGCTTGACTTCAGCCAGACATCCATGTCCCACTGGGAGGTACTCTTTCTAGGTAAAAGTGTGTTGGTACATCAGCATTACGTGGCGGCCGAAGGCTAGGAGGATGTCCTGTGTCACCTCAGACCCACACCACTCCTGCAAAGCTCCAAGGTAAGTACCTTAAGTTCCAGGGCCAAACCCGTTCACCTGTATGAGGAAGGGCCTTTACCTGCACATGGACACAAGTGAAGCCGAGAGGATCTGTATGGCTGCCCGAAAGCTTTTATATTTATTTGGTTTGTAGTCAGTGGAAGTTTGCGTGTTTATTTACACAAGGAAAAAAATGCATCTCGGTAAGGAGAACAGAGAATGACGGATACACACCTTCCCCGACCTTCCGCCTCTAAGTGGACATTGCCCTTGCCCGAGATGTGGGTCTGCAGCGGTGAGGGGCGATTTTGACAGCAGCGGTGCGAGGAGATCAGTGTTCAAGAAGAGCAGAGCTCCCCCCCCCGCCTCGCTGTAACGTGTTCAAACCGGCCGTGGCGGCCGTTTCCCCTTCGTCCCCAGGCGTCACGGCCGGGTGCGCTCCAGTCCCGCTGCGGGACAGGGGAATCCCAGGAGCCCCGATGGCGAGAGGGAGCGCTCGGCCAGCCGGAGCGGGCTCTGCCGCCCCCCGGGCTCCGCACAGCAAGACCTCGGCCCGCAGGCCGCGGCCAGGCCGGGCCCCCGACGCCGTCGCGTAGCAACGCTTCCCGCCCTCCCGGCCAATCGGCGGCGCGCTCGGTAACGGCCAGCAACCCGGAAGCAGAGGACGCTTTGCCCCGCCCCCGCGGAGGAGGCGGGGCGGGGGGCGGTGGCGGGGGGCGGTGGCTGTGGCGGCGGGCGGGGGGGACAACCGTCCGATCCTTTACTGCGGGGTCACCGACTGCGGCGCTACTGCTGCCGCCGCTGCCGCGTAGAGCGGTCACCGTCTCACCCAAGCACCCACCACACTTGCCCGCCCTGCCGGCCCCACACAACCCCCCTCACTCACACAACCCAGCGCCGCCGTCCGCCCCGCCGTCGCGCTCAGGCACCTCCTGGCCGGCGCGTCCGCCGGGCCCGGTCCGGCGGCAGCGGCGGCGGGCGGAGGAGGGGGCTGCTGAGCGGCGTGTGCCGGAGCCAACGGGCTGCGGGGAGGGGGGCGGGCGCTGCGGGGGTGTCGGGTTATAGCGAGGCGTGACCCAGCTGACGGGCGCCGTGCGGAGCCGGGCGGCGGGCGAGGAGCTGAAGCCGCCGGGGAGCAGTAGGAGCACCAAACAGCGGCGTACGGCGTCGGTTGCGGTCGGCTCTGGCGCGGCGTCTCATCCACCCCCTCGTGAGCCTGGGGAACCTGCAGCTCAAAGCCGCCGCCAGCCACACCACCATGTACCCCGGCAACAAGCGGAAAAAGCTCTGGCGGGAGGAGAAAGGTATTGCCGCCCTTCTCGCCGCCTGGTACCGGGCCCGGGCCCGCTTCTCCCGCCTTCACCTCATGTTGACCCGTGAAGAGGG
>JAAGNO010001528.1:0-20364 GCA_033439905.1 Ceryle rudis | reverse complement strand
GGTTTTGGTTTTTTTTTTTTCCTTCTGTTTGCTGTTTATAATTCAAAGCACATCTTAAAACTAAAGGAAATCCCAAACTATCATGAGACTTGCATGGCATTCTGTCTGCTTTCAGAGAATGGGAGTATAAATTTTGGAAAGTTTTTCCAAGGTTACATTACACTAACGTGGATTTTAATATTATGCTAGACTGTAATTTTTCTGCATGTAGACAACTTTACCCCTCTCTCAACAGGAAGTCCCATAATAGAACAGCTAATTTAGAAATGCAGGATTTCAAAAAAATCCTGTCTTTCCATGCCAATGAAACCTTCTCTAATACATTCCAAATAATGTCTAATGGAATTTTTGCAGGAAAGAAAGCTTGTTTTATTTTTCTCCAAGTATAATAATTCACCTTTTCAAAGATTACCTTTCCCTCCAAATGCTGCCTTGTTTATATCTGCAGACCATCACGGGTATGGATACAACACCAGTAGCGTTACTTGTTTCTCCCGAGTTCAAAGACTGTTAGGCTCTTTTAAAATGCAAAGACTCAGTTTCAGTTTTTCTGCTTGATTACTTTAATAAAATATAAGGCCATATTTCATTAATCAGTCATGAACTAGACAAAATGCGTAGATTTACATCTGGATATTTACATCTTTGCTATTGCACACCTCAAAAGCAAGTAATTTTTTTTTTTTTTTTTCTTTTTCGTATTCTTGAAAGTACCTTTCTAACTGAGGGGAATTCCATTTCTCCAGAAGGGAGGAATTTTGTAATTGAAGGAACAAACCAGAGTTGGCAGGAATGAATAATTAAAAAAAAAAAAAACAACAACAAACCCTAACAAAAACCAACCCTCTCTCCTAATTAGATAACATATACTCTCTTAACTTTGTTAAAATTTAGAATCCACTTTGTGAAGTGTAGGCTAAACAAGGCTGGGTTGCATAAACAGAGTAGATGTTATAGCCTGCCACATCCAGAACATTGGCTGCAATCCCTGTGGTAAAGTGCCTCCGTTAGAAGTCTGACTGCAAGAAGCTGGGGGGAAAAAAAAAAAAAAAAAAAAAAAAGAGAACAGATAATCTCATTTCTTTTTGACATAACACAAGAAAAATTGTGCTGGATTGGATCAGTAATTCTGTTTTAGACAGTAAGCAGTAATAGAAACAGACTGTAAGAGACAGGGTAACTCTGAAATACACTGTCTCCTTGTTTACTTCTTTTCTAGAAATAAGTGATGCAGAGCCTTCCTGACTCAAATACTTGATTCTGGATCACTGCATTTAGCAGCCAACCATCAACCTATCTTTTTGAACCCATTTATAGTTGTGTACACAAAAACAAACTGTGGCAGTAAATTATTCGGAAAAAAAAATCTGAATATTTACTTTCAAACAGGGCCTGAAAATTTAAGTAGAACTACTACTACTTCACAAATGAATTGCCATTGGAGAATTAATCTGTTCTTCTCCAAATAAGTAACTTGTGCAGTGATGAAACATGTTTTAATTAACTCTGTTTAATCAACTCTGATAAGCAGGAGAGATCCAAATCCTAAACAGGGGTTTTTTGGGTTTTTTTTTTGCTTTTTTTACAGTGTTAGAAGCAAAAGTTTCTGCATTTAGTGCTTTGCTTAGTGGACACACAACCTTTTTCAGTTCTCTCTGATATTTTCAGATCATTATGAAATAATTGTTTCTTTTGTTTTTTTTTTTTTTTTCCATAAGAGCAAGAGGATGTCATCAGTTATGTGGTGTGGTAGTGCATGGAGCGCTGAACTTGGAGCATCTACTTGCCAACTGCACTGAACATCCTGCTTTGTACATGGCAGTAGAAGGTGGTGGAGACCCAGTAGGTGTGTTTAGTCCAGTGAACATCATGCAGCTCTACTAGCAGACATTTGAAAACACTCAACATTGGTCAGTTGTCCAGATTTACCTGCATCTGGTTCAGGTTCAGAGATCCCTTTGCGATTTTTTTCTTAGCATTATTAGTAGACTAATGAATGAAAAGAGAAAATAAGTCAGCCTTCTTTGTAAGTCACTTTGATATCTAGTGACAAAAGGTGATATATAAGAGCCTGACATAGCTATTATTCCATTAAGTTATTATCATAACAACCTTTGTACTGGATACACAACACAGGTTTTTGCTTTTCTGCAGCAGACATTTCTTCTGTATGTATAATTATGGAATGGTTATCTCAGTCTAACTCATATCTAATTATGTAAATAGATATATATGCCCTCAAACTGCTTTTTGCATGCTGTTTTCACCTAGGAATCATGCCTTTACTTGCTTAGATTCACGGCTTAGAGGTGTTGGCCCAAAGCTTCTTAACGTGCAAGTTTATAAATAAAAATTATATAGAAGTCTCAGTATTATTTTTTTAAACTTATTTTTTAAACTTTTTTTTTTTAACTTATTTTTACTTTCAAATATAAATTACTGGCAAATAGTGACTAAGTTGGCAAGACTACAAATGCTGCAGTGCTGATATTTCTTTAATTCTGTACTGGAATTCAAACATGTCTTCTGGAATTTTATAAAGACTTATGTATAACAAAGGAGAGACACAAATATTTGTTTTAGTTTGGTGGGTAAGAAGCTTGCACGTTGAAGCAAAAGTTTCTGCTTGTGTGAGAACATTTTTTCATCCAAAAATCACACCAAACCAGACTATTCCTGTTGGTCATCTTCTCCACAGACCACTAACTATGTTGTCTGTCTTTCTGTGTGTTTCTGTATTTGATTTTCTTTTCCTGTTAAAATGTTAGCATGCCTAATCATCCCTCCTGCTTTTTTCTCCCTGCTTTCCTTTTTTTCTAACCCTCCCAAATGGAGAGTCACCAACAAATACTTTTTCAAAAACTGAGTTTCTGAGGAATAGCTGGCCTCAGCGAAACAGAACATTTTAGCAAAATATTTCAACCAATTTTGACAACTGGCTACTAAACACAGTTACATGACATGCCTAAGTGATTAAGCAATGTCTTGAAAAATTTTGGTGTTTACTGATTTAATTAATAATATTAAGTAATAAAGTCCACTCCTTGGTATGGAATCAAGTATTCACATAAACCTTAACTACTTAATAGAGCAGAAAAAAATAATGTATTCAACTGCCAAAAGTCTGCTTGTATGATCACAGAATCACAGTCAAGGTTGGAAGGTATCTCTTGAGAATGTCTAACTGAACACCCTGCTCAAAGGATGGTCAGCTACACCAGGTTACTCATGGTTCTATCCCATTGCATTTTTAATACTTTCAAGGATAGAGACTCTACAACTTCTGTGGACAACCTGTTCAAGTGTTTGACTGTCCCCAGAGGGAAAAAAAAAAAAATCTTATTTCTTTCTTAAATTTAAGTGGAATTTCCTATATTTAATTTTGTACTCATTCCCTATTGTCATTTGACTAGGTACTGCAAAAAGTCTGGATCTATTCTCTTGTTTGCTGCCCATCAGATAAACAAGGATAAGACCCCCTGAACCTCTTCTTCTCCAGAATGAACAGCCCCAGCTCGCTCAGCCTCTCTTCATATGACTGCCCCCTTAATCATCTTCATGGACCTTTGCTGTACTCATTCCAGAAAGTCCATGTCCTTCCTGTACTGGGAAGCTCAGAATGGAATCTGGATGTGTCTCACAAGTGTTGACTAGATGGAAGGATCATCTCCCTTAACCCTGAGCTGATGATGTTCTTAATAATGCAGTCCAGGATGCTGTTGGCCTTCTTTGCTACAAGGGCACATTTCTGGCTCATGTTCATGAATTTGTTGTCCACCAGAACCCCCAGGGTCTTCTTTGCAGAGCTGCTTTGCAGTTATTTGGCCCCCATCCTGTGTTGGTGCCTGTTATTTTTCCCCAGGTGCAGGACTTCACCTTTCCTTTTGCAGAATTTCATGGATATCATTAGATGTTGAACTTCATGAGAATGTCAGTTCATTTCTGCAGCCTGCTAATGACATATGTTAACAGTTGTAAAAAAACCTCTTCTGAAATTTTTCAGTGGCTGGCTGAAAACAAAAGCAGTGGTCAGAAACCTTTATCAAGAATAAAAAAAATAAAAATGCCATAAGTAAGGTTAGAGAAGGAGCATTAGTGTTCTGAAGAGTTCACAATTCGGATAAGTACAGTTGTTCACAGGGAAGAATCACATTAGCAAACAGATATCTTATCAAGGTAAATTGAAAGAAGACTGACAAATATGACTTATAACTCATGAAAAGTTACATCGAGGCTACCACATTACAGTTCCCAGCAATTTTCTGAAACAGACTCTTCTGTCTGCTCTTAACTAGCATTTGTCCCACAAGCAAGCAAATGAGTTCAAAACAAAGCAATGAAACAAAGTATTTATTATAAACCAGTTAATCTGATTAAGCACAAAAACATAAGAACTCATTTAACCATGGTCATGGTTCAGATGGAGCACAGACTTAGAAAAAGCAAATTATCTCTTGCTTTAAGTGACACACAGAACAGTGTCCCATGTATTGTAGCATCTGAATGCTTACCCAAAGGGAAAGGCCAGACCTTGTGCCACATCATCTCCCAGTTCTGTTCCCATTCAAACAGCTGGCAGATATGTCAGAACTTCCTTCTTCTTCTCTAGACACACGCTATGGCTTGATTAGTCCAAAATTCTTTGGCATTTTATTGAACTGTGTGTGGCCTTGAAGCTTCCGGTACAGTGCTCAAGCAGACAAGAGCAAATTCATTGTCTGAATCACGTATGTTTTAATACGGGTTTGTAAAATGACAGGTGCCTTGCTTTTGGCTCTGATTCAAAAAGTTATCAGGCGTTTCATTAAGATTAATAATTTGTTTTCCTTAGTCACAAAACCCCACGCAAATATTTGGTAGTGCCGAGCCCTTCCTTCAGAATTCCCTGCAGAAGTCATTTGTAATGACGGTTATGAAAAATGACATTCCTGTAGATAGATGGGGATTCGTTTGTTTCCGTACGCTCAGCTTTTTTCTTCAGTCTGTACAATTTCCAGCTGCCTCAGGGGTTGAATGATAAAGTAGGTGATCCTTCTCAGTTATTTTCAATGTGTGTATACGACACATTGTTTATGATGCTTTCACAGTATTTAGAAGGTCATAAACTATCAAAAGCCACAGTGAAACTTCACTGTAATAATAATTCATGACAGAACAAAGATTTTAGAGGATACTCAGTTATAAATTACATAAAAATGATAAAACATATATTGACCTATACTTCTTGTAATCATGTTTAGCACTGACTCTATTTTAAATCTTTATTCCCTTGTAAAGGCTTATAGCAAGAATTCCTTGAATTTTATGAATGTTAAGGCACAGACAGGAAAAGATTTGTTTTAATCTGGCTCAGCTTTAACAGAAGGTTATAGCCATTTAAAATATATATATTTTTTTAAATGATGATGTTCTTGTCAAATTGATGACATTGATGTAAATCAGAAGTATATTAGGTACTTTTTTATAATTAACAGATCTGATATAATTCACAATTGTAAAGGTTCTTCAGCCAAGGCAGACTCCAAGACCCATATTCTGGGTCAGAAAGAAAGAAGATTGTCTTGGTTGTTACAGATAAAACATATAAAAAGGAAAGTTCAGGGGTTTTTATTTGTAATGAATTACAATCCATTGAAATCTGACATGTTTTGCTCACAAGGTAGGATCTGAACATGGAAATCTTTGGTGCCCTTTATAAGAATCATATACTGAACTGAACTTTTACATTTTTTTTTAACCTCATGAGAGCCTAATGTGCAATTTTAATGTAGAATGGTTAATATAGAAACACTTCCACTTACTTTCCATATATGACCATACAAGCTGATTATTGTTGATAAAAATGAGATGTTTGGTGAAAGTATGATCAAATATATCAAAGAAAGCTGAGGTTCATGATCTGCATTCTTAAAGTTAGAAAATATTTTTTTCTTTAGTATGAAAAATGAGATGCTCCTTTATTCCAGATAAGCTTGTATATCAAATGGTACAAAACTTTCTTGTGATTTTTTTAATAGCAAAGCCTATATACAGATTGTAGCTTACTATATTGCTTCATGAAAAAAAAAAAAAAAAAAAAAAGCAGAGAAACCCAATTGGAAATGAAAATAACAATCCTAACACCTAGTTTGCTGATTTCATTTAAAAGTCATTTAGCCTAGAAGGCATAGTACCCACAGTTCCTTTAAAGAATTTGTAGGGAATGTTTCCTCTTTCTAGAAATTCTAGAGTTCGCGTATTCAATGCAAAGCATTAGGTTCCCCTCCAAAACACAAAAGCAGGCTGGGCAATTGCTGCTGTTAGTTACTTTTGTGTAAAGATTCAGCTGCATGAATGAAGGAGGAAAAAGCAGAGAAACTGAGACAAGGTGTCAAACAATCACAAGTTTCAGCCTGAAAAAGCACTGGAAGCATGGCCCTGACAAGGACTCTAATAACACACATTTAAAGCTGAGGGCAAATGGAACTGCAAGAAAAAGTACCATTCTTCATGTTTCCATAAGCCTACACCCGAAGAAGCAAGACTTGGTAATTTTTCTGTAAATGAAAAGGATGATGTAAAGCCACAATCAGTTCCCCATTCCATCTGGAATAACATTCATGTCTCTAACGCTACCTACCTAGATGAGTCCAGAGAGATAAAACTAGTGATAAGTGTCATAGGGAAAGGGAACATAATAAAATTCTGAGACATGGTTCAGCTCTTCAGGCTGGGATGCTTTTGAAAATAAAGTGTTTCTGAATGAACCACTGGTCTAAGTCAGTTTTCATACCACAGCTAGTTGGAAGAGTAAATAAACAGCAGCATATTTCAGCTGTGTCCTCAGCTTTTACTTGAGGACTGTCATATTGGAAAGATTACCAACTATATACTCTATTGCTAGTATTCTGTTCTACACAATGTTTTGTAAATCAGATGCAGTGATCATAGACTTTTTTTTTTTCTTGGAACACAGTATTTTTTCATAGTATGTAGTCTTTGCTTAAACTTCTTTACTTTTCAAACACAATAATTAACTTTCCTATGATGTGGTGTAGACACATGACAATCAGAAAGGTCAGTTCTCTTGATCAGATCCCTTCCTCCAACGGCTACTTAATTTTTTGCTAGATGAATGAACTGTTTACATTAAAGCAGTATGATTTAACCTAATAAGAGAGCCTTCAGATCATTTAACCAGACTGGAGATTTTCTTCAGGCTAATTACCTGAGGAGCAGAATGGATTTTCTCTTTGATTTACATGTCTAAATGGATTTCTGTCCACTTTCTCTGCATGCAAAGAAAAAAACCATCTGCATGTGCAAGGCATAAAAGTGGTTAACGGAATTTCTAGTATATAGATTCTAAAGAATAAGTAAAATAATCTATTGATAAAGAGATTTAAAAGTATATCAATATGATAAAATGCTAGGTGATCAGTATTAGTATTATATAGAGAAGGTTGAACTCCTTTCTGAAGGCCTGTATGAAACTATTGGAAGACTACATGAAAGGAATCCATGTACAGAGATCAAGAGACAGATACATTGCTTCTGACTTATTACTCTATTCTCTTTTATTGCTTTGGATATTTTGCTAATGATTTTATCTTTTTGACAATCAAGCAACTATTCTTTTGTTCCTTCAGGTGTAATTTTAAGTTATTTATAATCAGTAGATTATAATCACTTTTACTGGCTGCAGAGAAAAAATAGCAATACCCAAGCTGTAACAACTGGAAATATAATTTCTTCAGGTCATATGGTAGCAGTGTGTGATCTGCAGATAAAAGTACAAATAAATTGTATCTTTTGCAGTTATAGAAATACAGGTGTAAGTGTGACCTGAACCTACTGTACAGAAGGGCTGATTGTTTGATTAATCGAACTTAAACCTTTATCTGGAAAAGGCAAAATAAAAGAGGAAGAGGACCCCAGTATAGTTTCTTTACTGCTAAAAAAATCATGCCTGTTAAACAAAACTATCATCCATGAATACTTCCTTATAAATTAGTAATTACTTTGGAGCCAAAATTCTCTAGGCTTTAGTCTCATCAATAAACAGCATAGCTGTAATGTGAGCCAGTTAGGAATTAAACCAAACTCAACTGTGTTTTCGTATTGAGGATATATATTAAGTAAACATTTAGTATACATATCCTCAAATCCCTAATGTTGTAACAACAAGCAGTTTACAAGAGGTAGGGTAGGTCCAGGGACAGTGGGAAGAAGAAGCTGTTTTGCTACAAACTCCTCTTGAAATGACTTCATTTTTTTTTCTGTCAGCTACAGGGAAATACAGATACATAGATTAGTGGAATTTATCTTCCAGAATGCTTATTTTTCTGGGGAAAAAAGTGACAAAATGCATGACGTATACTTATAAACATATATACAGCTATATATGTACACACCCTAGATGTTTAAGGCCAGAAAGAATTCATGGTCCTTTAGCTTAACCTGTTATATTTCAGAAAAGAATAGAATTTCACACAGAATTTTTACTTCTGCAGAATGCTAAATAACTTATTGCAGAATGCTGAATAACTGGGAGGCTGAACATAAACTATTCACCTTTAAATCAAAGCAGTTCTCATTTTATATTCTGGAACTTCAATACACAAATCCAAAATACCTTCTTTTTGCAGTTTGTTTTGCTTTACATCGTCATATACACACACTTGATAAAAGTATGCATTAAAGCTTTGGAAAATGAATTGTACAAAGAAAGGGGAAAAAAAGATTTCCTTGAAGTATAACAGAATGATAATAGAGGAAAAAATATATTTTATAAAATTAATGTCTTTCTTTCAAAGAAATGCAACAGAGAATAACCTCAAGCATTTATGGCTCAAATATTTGTCTTGGCAGAAGCATCAGTTCATCTTGCATTATATCAGTATCACAGAGTTGTATTCATTTGAAGTGCAAGTAATTAATTTGCTCCCCACCCAGAGAGCATTTTTAAAACATCTGATGTGATAGAAAATAAAGCATCAGCCAAAGAAAAAAATAATATAAAGACCTAATACACTTCCACAATGACTTCTTACTGAGTTATGACACTACAGCTTCAACAGACATTCCACATTTTTTTTTTCAGAATGTAGTGCAAAACCTGAGATACTTTGAAATTATTAAGATCTTCTCACAGAGATCATTATCAAGTGGATAGGCTAAAACAGAATAGAAAAGAAAGAAAAAAGATCAGAAGAGTATATATTGTAATTTATTTTTGTAGGGAACCTCTCATATTCTAAGTACCTTGAAGTATTTTACAAAGTAATGAGTTAACTACTTGCAGCAAAGCAACCATTATGAAAGAAGAAGCTATTATGTGCCAGTGTTTCAAACAGGTCCCAGCAAGCCTCTTCAATTTCAGGCTGTAAGGCTGTATTGTTTGTATCCTGGAGTAATGGTGTTTGGAAAGTTGCAGGTGCAAATAACTTAAAAAAACCCCAACCAACCAACCAAACAAAAAAACCCCAACAAACACACATTAAAGAGCTGTTTTCTAAACGTTGACCTTACAAATCTGTGAAAGTGCAATCTTATTCTTGGAACTCAGCAGTTTAATTAGCTTGTTCTTTTCCAGCTTTTTTGTTTATTTGTTTATTTTTTTTAGAAAAAGTAGAGGAAACCAAAATTAAGATACAGGGCCATCATGGGGGCTTTTGTGAGGTGGAAGGAATGTGTCAACCAGTGGAAGTGTCAAGTCTTAAAATTTAATTTGAAGTGATCAAAGGCTGAGGAATAACTGTAAGAGGGGAATAAGTTGCAATACTTCATCTTCTGTTTGCATTCCAAAATTGAGCTCAGAGCAGGATGGACAAAACAAGTTGGAAGAACCTATATCAATCAGAGAAAGGATACTAAATTTCTTGCTTAGATTTTGATTGATAACCTTATCTACATTAAGTCTATATGGCAAATGAATGTATAAATTTCTCTATGAGGTGGAAAAATAGAAATGGTTCAGGCTTGAATAAAGCTTTGAAAAAAAATTGTGTTCTTTTCCCATCCAAGCAACCTTGAATATGGTCCTATATATATATAACACAAACAAATAAAATAAAAGTGTGAAAGAAATTATGAGAAAAGAAGAGGTGTTACAGCAATTCAAACTTCTGACTTGTTTTGCTCTTAGGAGAAAAAAGTAATTTCAGTAATGCTTATATAAAAGCCTTCTGAACGGGGAATTAAACAAATCTTGATTTTGAGGATCATGTAGATGTTGTGACTTTGGAAGAATAGGAAGACAAAAGATTGTTTTTAAAATTAGAGAGGCATGAAAGTACAATATCTAGAGTTTAACAGATCTTAAAATACTCAATCAAAATACCTTACGTAGTGACATTTCATTGTATCTATGCACAGTAAATTTTGGCTGTTCACCAGAGCAACTCATCAAAAAGATAGGCCAGTACTGGCAAGCTAGTAACAAAAAGATGAGGGGAAGGCTGAGGTTCTCAACAATTTCTTTCCCTTGGTCTTCACTGGCAACCTCTCTCCCCACACCACCCAAGTTAAAAAAAACGCAAGGTGTGGACCAGGAGTACAAAATCCCTCCCACTGTAGGTAAAGATCAGGTTCACAACCACCTGTGGAACCTGAACATACAGAAATCTATGAGACCAGATGAGATGCATCCCAGAGTCCTGAGGGAATTGGCTGATGTAGTTGCCAAGCCACTCACCATTATATTCAAAAAGTCCTGGCAATCAAGTGAAGTCCCTGGTGACTGGAAGAAAGGACACAATACACCCATTTTTAAAAGGGGTAAGAAGGAGGACCCTGTCAGCCTCACCTCTGTACCTGGAAAGATCATGGAGCAGATTCTCCTAGAAGCTCTGAAGTCACATGGAGAACAGGGAGGTGATCAGGGACAGCCAGCATGGCTACACTAAGGGCAAGTCCTGCCTGACCAACCTAACGGCTTTGTATGATTGAGTGACTACATCAGTGGACAAGGGAAGAGCAGTGGAAGTCATCTATCTGGATGTCTGCAAGCCCTTTGACACAGTCCCCCAGAACATCCACCTTACCAAGTTGAAGAGATATGGATTTGATGGGTGGACTGTTTGGTGGATAAGGAATTGGCTGTATGGTCACATCCAGAGAGTAGTGGTCAATGGCTCGAAGTCCAGATGGTGACAAGGGGTGTCCCTTAGGGATCTGTACTAGGATCAATACAGTTTAATATTTTCATCAGTGATACAGAGAGTGGGATCAACTGCACCATCAACAAGTTTGCAGATGACACCAAGCTGAGTGGTGCAGTCAATATACCAGAGGGATGGGATGCTATCCAGAGGGACCTGGACAAACTGGAGAAGTGGACCCAGGTGAACCTCATGAGGTTCCACAAGACCAAGTGCAGGGTCTTGCACCTGGGTGGGAACAATCCTCAATACAGGCTGGGGGATGAGGTGATAGAAAGCAGCCCTGTGGAAAAGGACTTGAGGGTTCTGGTGGATGAGAAGCTGGACATAAGCCAACAATGTGCCCTTGCAGCCCAAAAGGCCAATTGCTTCCTGGGCTGCATCAAAAAAGTGTGGCCAGCAGAGAGAAAGAGGTGATTCTGTCACTCTACTCTGCTCTTGTAAAACCTCATCTGAAGTACTGTGTCCAGCTTTGGAGCCCTCAACACAGGAAGCACATGGATCTGATGGAGCAGGTCCAGAGGAGGGCCACAAAAATGATCAAAGGGCTGGAACATCTCTCCAACAAGGACAGGCTGGGGGAGTTGGGGTTGTTCAGCCTGGAGAAGAGAAGGCTCTAGGGAGACCTTATAGAGGCCTTCCGGTACCTGAAGGGTGCGTATAAGAAAGCTGGAGGACTGTTTACAAGAACATGTAGTGATAGGATGAGGGACAATGGTTTTAAACTAGAGGAAGGTAGATTTAGGTTGGATGTTAGGAAGAAGTCCTTTTCTATGAGGGTAGTGGAACACTGGAACAGGTTGCTCAGGGAGGTGGTGGAGGCCTCATCCCTGTAGACATTCAAGGCCTGTCTTGATAAGACTCTAAGTAACCTGATCTAGTTGAGGATTTCTCTGCTTACTGCCAGGAGGTTGGACTAGGTGACCTTTAGAGGTCCCTTCCAACCCAAGTCATTCTGTAATTCAATATAACAATCTACAGCCATGGAAGTTCTACATTATCATTTAAAGTATTACCATTTGATGTGACTACCTAAGAATTGTTCAGGGACATCTGCACATAATAGGCTTTGGATCCTGTAAACAATTAGAGTATGTGGCCCAAAATCTAAAATTAAAGTTGAAATATTAATATTAAAGTGTAACAGTTCATTACTCTGTTATTAGCCTGAACTACACTAATAACCTAGAATATTTTTGCTAGAGTTTTAAAGCCATTTTTAATTGATCAGCAGGTAAACCCTACATGCGATATATTTTTAAAAGCTACTTTGAACATTTACTCCATTTTTGTAACAAATTACAAGTTTGTTCTTTATATTAGATGCCTGCCTACAAAAAATAATCATATGCATATTCTAAATCAGGAATTTCCCTATGGTAGTCTTCAGTTAGTAGCATCAGCTTTTTGCTTGAATACAGCCTTAGAAAGTCACAGTGAAATGATACGCAAGATTTTGTACTACTTTGAAGTATATTCCATAGCAAAATTTTGGAATCCTCGGTGTAGCTCAGGCTTATTGCTTTTTAAAATACTAGTCTTATATCAAGAATTGTTTTTTAAAAAATTATTTCTGTGAGAGTTATGTACTTGAAACTGGGTGGTTTTTTTGTGATAGTTTTGACATATAACTTGAAGAATCACAGGAAAATATTTAATGAAGTTGCTCATCCTTATACTATTCTGTTAAGTTTTATAATATTTAGAAGCGAAGTTAAACATTTCATATTCTTGTGAGATGCTGTTACTGCCACATACACTTTTACCCATATTAAATATCAGTAGTGATATTTCACTTTTAGTGAAATGGAGCTATCCTGAATTAAATTGCTCATCTGTTTTCTAGGAGTTCTGCATGTGAAAAGGAAATTAGAGAGACCACAATAAATTTAAGGTGGTTGAGCAGAAAAAACTAGAAGAATATAGGGAAGTATAATGGAGAAAAGGGAGCACTGTAAGGAGGAAAAAACCTTACACGTTTATAAGGTGACAACTTATTTTATGACTGTCTCTTTTACAAATGTTTTATAATTTTAGTTTCTTCTCCAGAGGTAAATATTATCTCATATGAGTGCCAGGATGGTACTAATATGAAACTGCAAGATTTCTAATTCTTCAGGAATTAGTGAGAAGTCAGAAAGTGCTTTATGCATATATTCTCACAGCATTCACAAGAACATCCATTTATGCTTAACTGCCCAATGTTTTGGAAGAATACAACATAATCTTTTACAATTAGTGTTTTGGACTTTCTGCAGAAAGAACAGAATTTAAGACTGCAATGACATTTGTTGAGATGCAATAAAGAGGAAGGATCCTTAGATAACATGAAATTATAGTTCATCATTAGCCTCTGAGATCATCCCTTATACCAGAATAATGACTTGTGCCACAAAGATGTGTTAGGGGAAATGTCATATTATTTGGCTCAGGAATCAAAGAAAAAACTCTGTTTCTTAGAACAAGTGGAGATGAAAACTGGAAAAATCTTTCTCCTCACCACCCCATTCCTCTCTGGGAGAAAAGGTAGGCCAAAGGAAGTCTTTTTGAATGGAGTCCTAGCTTCCTAGTGCATAACTTCCACCTCTAGTCCGATGCAGCCAGGAAGAAAAAAGCTGGGAGAAGTGAACCGTAGAGGGGAGGACCCAGGATTCAGATTCCAGCTGGCTCTGGATGCAGTGTGGCAGATGACTCCTCCAGAGAAATAGTTTTTCTTCCATGTCAGTTGGGAAGAACAAGCTGGAATCAAATAACTCAGTAATACAGATGAGGGTTCTATTGAGATGATTCAGTTGCATTACTGTGACTGTGTGGGACTGTTCCTTTAGAAAAATTGCTTATGCTGTGCCCAAAGTACAACCTACTTTAAAATCCTGGACGATCACGCTTCATCACTTCCTTCAATTTTTCTCCTTCAAGCAGCATCAATTTTAAGACATTTTATAATGCAGTTCTTATCAAGTCTCTGGGAAGATGGCAAAGATATTTATTTCCGAGTTGGTTTTTTTCCCTGAAAGATGGGAAGCACCAATGAAGAAAAGAAGGTGAGCACCACTGCATCATTTACAGAACAGCTATCAACCAACTTCTAGATTTAAGACATTAATTTTGCTGCTATTGAGTATATAATAAAGTGCAAATGTTTTTCAGTTGCACTTAGAACCTGAAAATGAATGCTGGAGCAACAAGAACTTACTTTTGCAGGAAAAGTCTTAGTACGATCTTTATGGAAGATTCCTGATGAACTAAATACCCTTGGTCTGAGCCAGCCTCTATATTTTAATAGGAATTATGTGTTGTAGAATAGGAATTATATGTTGTAGGAGTCTATGGGACAAATAAAAAAAAAAAAATAGAAAAAAAAATTCTTTTAGTAAATGCCATATTTTTTGACTTACTTTTATAGGCTTATAGTCTATTTCTATAGATTGGTAGTTTTTTACCTTTTTTTTTTTTTCACAAGTCAGTTTAGACAGCTGTCATGGAAGAGACAAACATAAACTTATCCAATATATTTCTCTCATACTAAAAGAATTTCTACTGTACCTTATTTCTGTAATTTTTTATTATTTCATTTTATTTCATTATTTTATATTAGTTTATTCTTCTTACTTTTCTAGTTAAGCTGAAAAACAATACATAACCTTTCTCGTTCTATTTAATTGCCTTTATTGTTCAAAAAGATGTATTAATATCTAATTGTTTTGGTGTTTTACAAAATAACACAGGAATTTTTATTACTAAATGTAATGTTTCCCTTCCTTTCTGTTTTAATGGCTTTGAATCTCTAACTGGTGAATGATTTTATATTTGCAGCTACAGTGCAGATAACTACCTAGTATCATGCTTAACTAGTACAAAAAGGCTGAATACAACTGACAATGTAATAGTCCCAACAAGTAAAATACATCAGCTTTCACACCAGAAATATTCCTGAAACTCGATGCTAAGGTATTCCAAGAGCTCAGTGAAGCAAATGCTTCATTATACTTACTAGCAGGACTCTGATTATCAAACAAATCACAGGCGAAAGAATAGAGTTGGAGATTTCTGTGTTGGTTTAGAGCCGTATGTACAAGAGCTTTTAATAATCATAGAATCATCTAGATTGAAAAAGACTTTTAAGATCATTGAGTACAACCTTTAATCCTACTCTACCAAGTTCACCACTAAGCCCTATACCCAAGCACAATATCTATACAGCTTTTAAACACATTCAGTGATGGTGACTCGACCACCTCCCTAGTCAGATATCAATTACACAGTAACAATCACAATTCAATGTATTTTATGAAGGATAATAAATAATGGAAAGAATTAATGATCAGAGGTGAATGAGGCTTATTAGTACCAACTGGTCATTAATTCCTTAAGAAATGCAGAAAGATAAGATGCTTGTGACTTTCACAACATCAACAAAGTGATTAAAAAGAATCAGAGGTATCCTCTCTCTTTCTTTCTGTTATAATTTCTGCTACAAGTATATGAAAGATGTACTTTTACTTGACTGGCATATCTATGTCTTGTATTTTTAGACAGACAGAATGGTGGTTGACTTTTCTTTCAGCGTGTTTTTCTAGAAATAATATTCATGCTTTATTACCGTATTTCCATTGTCTAAGAGAAGTCTGTCTCATACATTTATGACAATTTATAGAAATCATACACCATTGATGAACAACGTCCTGTTGCTATTATGATTTAGGATAGTCCTGGTAACCATGTAGATTGTTCATGCTAGGGCAGTTATTTAATAAGTTTCTGTACAGGTAAAAAGGAATACTGTGTCCATCTTGTATCAGTTAAAAATTACCCAAGGCTGAACTTTTTTTTTAACAGAAATGGCATGGAAAAGTCTTTCAGTTTTAGTAACTAGAAGATCAAATTATATAATTATTTCTACAGAACTAGAGAATTAACAACTTGATGGCATTTCTAGTTTTTTTACAAAACCTGATAGCATTAAAATTAAAATAATATTTTATTTCTCCTAGGATAATTAAATAAGATTTTAAGGAAAAGATACTGTTATGATCTGTGTTATACATGTAGTCCAAGACTATTCCTGTACGATATGTCTTTTGTGATTGAGGAAATAAATCCTATCATGAAATTGGTTCATTCTTAAAAGCAAGCAATTATAGCATGTGATAGAATAAGACAGAATGAAGAAGAAATTAAATCAAAGAAGAAATTCCCTATTATAAAGTATTGCCTTATGGCTGCAAGGCAGAAATGAAAAAAGTGAGAAGAAGAAAAAAAGAGAACATGATGAAAATGGGCCAATATTCTTAGTGACTTCAATAAGTCTCAATAGAACTATATCCACTTATATATATTAATAAATTATTCAAAAGACTCTAATGAAATTCAAGAGAAAATATTATACTGTACTGAAAATGAAATAACCAAGAATTCATGAAGAATTCATTAAAATGAAACACAAAATGAAGTATAATTCTGTTGTGTCAGAAGCAGAGGAAGATATATTCTATTCCACACACTGTACCTAAGATGTGGGACCATACTATGTCATTGAAAGCAATTTGTAAGACTGAAATCCGTACCAGACAGAAAGCCAGAGTCTGAAAAATGTGTCATCGGTGAAAATAGAAGTAAAACATACAGAGTGTAAGTTTTCTGACTCATACTCATTTTCTGCTTCAGGTATGGATGAGTGACCACAGATAAACTACTGAGGGGTTTTATCCCCTTCCTAGTTCTCAACATAAACAATGAAGAATACAGAAGAAAGGTAAGACACCCCAGTTTTAATGTTCTTTTTTTGGAAAATGTAACAAACACCAGTAAATTGTTGCTTTCCTCATATAGGTATGCAAGTAAATTGAGAAGAGTTGAAAAATACAGAGTATTGTACATCTCTGAATTGGTGTAAGTGGACATTTAAGTGGAGTAATCTTCTTCTGCAATTAGGCAATAACAGATCAATTCTATTACTTAGATTGCTTCTGAGGCAGTGGAGGTATATGCTATCCATTACTTAAATCTGGAATGAAAGTGACAGTCTACTTTTGTGTAATTTGAATTCTTCTGATACAGTGATACATGTTTTTTCATCTTATCACTACAAAATGTTTGGAACAAATAAAAAAAAAAAATCATGCCTTTGTAGCTTTACATATATTTCTGTATTTTTCTCCGTAAGCCAAAAGGGAGTCAAGGAAAAATAAAAGTGGTATCAGTTTAGGATGAGATTCCTTAAAATTTCAACACTGCTGCTTCCATATTCTTTATCTTTTTTTCTTATCTGGTAGTAGCAGATTATGTTAACAGGAAAGCAACATGAAGTTTATATATAGTAGTAAAAAACTTCTGTCTTTGTAAGTGAAACATAAATGAGGTGCTTATAATAGGAAATTCTTTCTGATAAGGAGTTATAAAATAGAATTAACTTATATGATGAAATAGCAGAATGAAATTATAGACTGTCCATTTCATACAGTGTTAAATTTTAGTCGTCTGAATGTAATATATTGCATGTTGAGGTTCTAAGTCACTAACATAAGGTCTCTAAGTCACAAACTTAATGTGCCAGTTAAACTGATCAGAAAATGTTCAACTGAATGATTATTTCTGATAGAAAATACTGTTTGCTCTATTTCTTTTATGAAAGTGTGTCCATTTTGCTAAAATTCTGATAGAAAGCTATTTGCTATTTAGTATCGGCTAGTCAACTTATGCTGTCTTTTATCATTTTGCCTGTTTGGCAGGTGGGATGTTGAGAATCTCCAAAGTAATTACATCGCACTGTAACACATATGATGTGGATACACTGCAGAAGTTGTGGAGAGATTGATAATGCAGCAACATAATCATATCTTGCAATCTAGTGATTTTATGCTCTCCTCTTGTCCTCCCCTTCAAACACTGTGCACACAACCTGGACAAACCTCCCAAAACAGACCATGAGATTTCAGATTGCCTTTATTAAGGCTGCCTATATTTCACCAAGTTTCCAGGGTCCATTTTTCCTACTAGCCTGCTAGGTCACTCATCCCTGTCTGGCTAAGCAGCCAGGTCAACTGGTGTGTCACCAGGTCCCATCATTCTGGATTCTGAAGAGCAAGAGAATCCCTAGGAAAGCTCTAGACAAGATACAACTTTAAAAAATTTATCTTCAAACTTGCACTTTTCAGTCCAAAATATATAAATGTAATTGTTTCATTTATCTTGGACCACTTAAAGCAAGCAATAAATTTGTTGTAAAACAGGTATTTAAATTTCCTATCAGACCAACTTCTCTCATGTGGTTTGCATATTATTGTGACAGATGTCTATTTACTAATGATATTTTCTCTTACAATAAATACGATGATATAAAGAGAATTAGCCCATCATTTTAATTATACATATTACTTAATATACCTTTACAGATATGGATATGTCTAAGTAGAGTATTCAGAAATGGCCATAAAACTTTACAGAGTTGCAGTAAATTTAACATAATATTCCTAAGATCTTCATCAGTCAATGATTGAATCCTCACTCTTAACAATTAGCAGATTTTATTCTTACAGAATTGTGTGTGAAGGAGAAACACTAACCTTCTTTTATAAAATGAGAACCCGTGGGAAACAAACAACTAAATGAATACCTATTCACCTTCTGGGGAACTGAGGCAGCAATTGGGTGTTAATTCTATAAGCATAGAAGTAAAAATGTAGTTAGCCTAGCAAACTGATATCACCTAAGTCATGATAACTTTCTAGAAGAAAACTGTCAGCCATCGGTAAAGGCAAAGAAATACAAGTCATCTTAACATATAAAGAAAGGAGGTTACACTGTTGTGGTTTAACACCAGCCAGGAGCTAAGAACCACCCAGCAACTTACTCACTCCCCCCATCAGTGGGATGGGGGACAGAATCAGAAGGGTAAAGGTGAGAAAACTCGTGGGTTGACATAAAGACAATTTAATAGGTAAAGCAAAATCTGCACACACAAGCAAAGAAAAACAAGAAATTCATTCATCACTTCCTATCGGCAGGCAGGTGTTGAGCCAACAATAACAGTAATGTGTAACAGTTACTTGGGAAGACTTACCTAATCATTTGTAACATCCCTTGTCTTCCTTTTTCTTGCCTCAGCTTTTTATGCTTAGTATGATGTCATGTGGTATGGAATATCTCTTTCAGTCACTTAGGGTCAGCTGTCCCGGCTGTGTCATCTCCCATCTTCTTGTGCACCCCTATCCTACTCACCGGTGGGATGGTGTGAGGAGCATAAAAGGCCTTGAATCTGTGTAAGCACTGCTCAGTAATAACTAAAACATCCCTACATATTCCACACTGGTTGCAGCACAAATTCAAAATATAGCCCCACAAGAGTTACTATGAAGAAAATTATCCCCGCCAAAACCAGCACATACAGTAATTTTGCATTGCTGAGCACATGGCAAGGGCAGTTATGTGAGCAGTTGTAACAGCAGTTAGGCAGAGAATTACTTCAGCTGAGAACTTTTTAGCTCAATATTTACCGAAGGAATTAGTTCTATTAGTTTCTTTTTTGTATGTTCAGAATTCCTATCTTATTGTCTGAGCTGAAGAATCTTGTTCTCTAAAACACTTCAAAATTCAGAGGTTAAGCACCTTATTCCTGCCTCCTCTCAAGGTTCAGCTCTAGTAGGCGTACTCAGATTATACCCCACACATAGTGAGAGCGCCTGAGTTATTCCCAAGTGTGGGCAATGTGGTTGCTTTTATTGAAAACCACATTACCAGATCTTCATGATTTATGATGATGGACAAAGAATTCCTCAGGACATGGGGTGTACTTCAACCTGATTGAGTTCAAAGTGGTATTTTCAGAGTATCTCCCACCCATCCTAATCTACGACTTCATGGGTGCATTGCAGGCATCACCATAGCTACAAGGTGTACCTGGAAACAAAAAGAGAGTCCAATCTTTCCAAACAGATGACTGAAGGACAGCAGTGCAGGATGAGGCTTCTGTCTTTGAATCCCAGCCTCAAAGTTGTACCTAATTCAGAGACAACTGAGTGGATAGTTAATTATAAACAAAAGAAAAAGAGAAGATTACCTTTCTGTCATGGTTGTGTCCGTTCCCTCCCAAAGCACCCCCCACCCGCCCCCTCGTCCCTTTGCCCCCCCCCTTCCTTTCTTAGGGGAGCAAGACTGTAGATTTGGTGGCAAAGAGGACTTCATAAGCCCCACCTCCTTCAGTCTCTGCTTTTGTTTCCTGCTT
>JAAGNO010001527.1:63044-76109 GCA_033439905.1 Ceryle rudis | reverse complement strand
ATTAGAGACAAGGAAGTTCTGAATTGTGAGGGTGGCGAGACACCGGAACAGGTTCTCCAGAGAAGTTGTGGACGCCCCTTCCCTGGGAGCGTTCGAGGCAGGGCGGGCTGGGGCCTGCCCGCCGCCTTCCGTGGGCGCCTGGAGAGCTTCTCGCCTGCCGGCCGCGCCGGGCGAGCGCGCAGTTGCCTCGCAGCCCCCTGGGGCCGGTGCCCCACCGGCCGCCTCCCGCGGCGTTCCCTGCCCGTCCGCCTACCTGTTGGACGTGCGGCGGCACCCGGCTGGCCCCGGCGCCGCGATGGGTACGCGCTGACCCCCGGGCGCGCTCCCACGAGACGGGCCTTGCCCGGCGGGGGTAGCCCGTCCCCCCTCCCCGAGAAGCCGCCGGTGGCGGCCGGAGCGCGCTGGGGCAGGCCGTGCCCTTTTGTTCCAGACTGAAGAGTCGGGTAGCAATTAGGAAAGGTTTAACCGGGAGAGTCCAGTACTGCAGGATTTTTCTGTAGCCGCTGAATCAGTCGGGATGATTGTTGCTGACATACGGTAAACAGATCTGGGGCGGCAGTAATCCTTCAGAAACTTGTGCCGGTCCTCCACCTGATCCGTAGGTGTTCATGGTGCAGGTGCGCGTTGCGGGGTGTGTACTCTGACCTCCCCTAGCACTGCCGCGGCGGTGAGTAATGCTGAACGTCCCCGAGGGAAAGAGGTGGAGTTAGGAACGCTCAACAGGTTATTTTTCCTCCATGTGAAATTAAAGGTTTGCTTTGAAACTAGTTTGAATTTAAATTTCGAACTAAGTTTTAGTTGTGACTCCCGAGGAGCTGCACTGGCTTCTGCGTGACAAGTTCCCATCGTGTGTTCGCTGGCGTTGCTGGAGCTGGGCTTAGTGCTGTTTGCTCTTGAGTGAAACTATGTGGTTTCGGTCTGATGTCACTTACTGGTATGCACTTAATCAGAAGAGATATTCTGCAGGCTGAAGCAAAATACCTTATTGTATGACTACTGAAAAAAATCGGATTACTTGAAATAACTAAGTTACTGGTAAACTTGCTACTTATAAGATACTGTTAGCTGTGGTGATTTTTATCAACTCCAGAGTCTGAATTTTACTTTCAAGGTGTACTCAAGAAAACTGAATGCGATTAAAGAAACTTTAATGCTAGTGTTGGCCTACTGAGTTGTGTTCCCTTTTCTAGGTGTGTTTCCATTATATTTTAACATCTATTTGCACACATTTCAACAACAAATGCATATGCTTGGGGAAGTAAGTAATTTTGACTGATATTTCAGACTGTTGATATCACCTACAGATAAAGCATACTTTTTTTTTTCCACTGTTCAAATGCATTTATATTAATAACAAGCAGTACTTGAAGATAAATATAGTCTTTACTGCGAAAAAGAGTAGTGTTGTGTTGGAGTGAGAAATTTTTAAGAAATTACATCAGCTTTAATTTTGCAGTTTTTCACCTCTATAAAACTGAGGTGCAGGGTTCCCACTTGTGGTTTAAAATGCTCTCTTAAAAACCAGCTATTTTGTGAGGCTGTGGAAGAAATACTGCCTTCTACATGTGTGTGCACAGTCTTAAAGAAAATAATTTTTTTTTTCAGTACAGAAGTATTCTCTGACTGTAGACTGGTGTACAGATTGGTGTAAAAATTGAAAGTTGTATTTTAAGATAGCAGTTATTTGAAGCTTCTTCCAGGTCATGGTCGTATCAAATTGGCCCTTTGATCATGTATACATGTATACAGTATCAGCCAAACCAATTACACTGAAAGGTATGTTAATTTCAGAACATTGCAAAATATAATCTCTCTCAGGTTTAACTCCTGGCTGTTATAATTGCAGCATTTCAAAAAGGCCTGTATTTGAAATAGCATTTGTCTTTCTCGGGGAAAATGGAATAATTTTGTAAATCCTGTCGCTTTTTCTGTGTAAATGCTTACAGTCTGCAGTAGCTTTTTATCAAAGTTGTTGCTAACCTGTTCAGTCTTGATCAGAGATGTCTTTAGAGACTAGAATCTTATACATACAGTATAAGGGGGGTTTATAAATATTTTAGAAATAGTAGAATATTGGAGGACTTCTGTGTTCAAGTTTCAGATCTTGTTTCCTTCAGACATGCTATCCCATTTCTCAGTTTTGGGGTTGTGATGCATTAAACCTCTGAATGGTTTTCTCTTAATAGTCATTTAACATACTTTTTGGCTTTCTGGGCCTTGTGTCTGTGTCCGCATTTATCTTGGCACACTTGATCAGAAGAGAACTTAAATAAATTACTAGCTGAATAATTCTCATACATGTGGGAATCTTGGCTGGTGTGACTGATGGTGTTATGCCCTGTTATTCACAGTCTTTATGCTACCTTCCACTGCCTTTCAGTTTTGGTTGCTTACTTTTTTGTCTGCTATGCTCTAAAAGAATTTGTTTTTATTAAGATTTTAAATGCTTGTTGTAGCTGTTGATAGTGTACAATAGAAAACAGTGAGAGAAATGCAGTGTTGCTTGAAGTCTAATCTAGTGGTAGCTGTGATTGCAAAAAAATAAAGGGGGGGGCTTATCTTTTCTGATGTCTTTTTGAACAATGCTAATGGATGCTGTGGGAATGGCTGTGTCAGGGTATTAGTAATGAGATGTAAAGCTTTCCACCTTTAAGTTGAGGGTTCAAATACAGTCTGCAATGGCTAAAAAAAATTTGGAAATATTTTTAGTAGTAAATGCAGTAACAGGACTTGCTGATTCCTTGAGCTTTTTTGAATGCCCAGCCTGAGTTCTTGAGACTTCCATCTAGTTTTAAACACACGTATAAAGAATATTTCCAAGTCTTTCAGCTCATTCCTGTAATTAATTGGATTTTGGTTGTTCTGTCTTTCTAGCTCCAGGCACATATCTATTATCTACTACTCAATCACAAGTTGAGTAGTTGATCCTGTTAACAGTTCAAGACTTGCTGATGACAAGGACTCTTTGGTTTCCTCTGCTGGAGGGAATGACCTATAGTTTTTATAAATGTGGGTTAGCATTCTACCCGAGACGGTACATGGAGATACCAATATATTTGTTTCTTGTGGTGGATATGTGTGCAAGCTTTTAAAGCATTTTCTAATGTGCTGCAATTCGTAAGATAGCTGAGTTTGGAACAGTATTTTGATTTTTTCCATTTAAGTCTATAGGAACACTATAATGTTAGATCAATTCTCGGGTTGTTGGTGAGATTCTGCAACTATAAAAATGAAGAATAAATAAATATGTACAAAATGCACATGGGAAAGTAACACCAAGTATGGATTTGGCTTAACATCGGAACCTACCTTGAACTTGGGGGAAAAAAGATCCTGTCAAATGACTGCATTCAATTTTAATAGTATTCCTGTAAGCTGTGTTTGGATCTTAGGAAATACTTCATTTAATGCTTTGTTTTCAAAGAAGAAATTCTTTATATATCTTGTATTTTGGGTTTGGATTTTCGTAAATTCTGTGACTGTTACAGTTATGACTATAGGCTACTTCAGCTCCCACGTGAAAATTTTGGTGCATTTTTTCAAGTACAAATTTTATTGTAATGTGAGAAGAGCCATGAGCTCCACACTCTGTAGGTCATTACAGAGGATATTCTGGAGTTTGCTTCTGGTTCAGCATGCAGCAATAGGAGTAATGTAAACAGAGCTTGAAATCTGACTATGCCTGGGAGCTGGTTCCACCTTCATAGAGTGGAAAATCAGTAAGAGCTTATCAGTGACCAGCTAGCTAATCTTAGCTTTGAGGAAAACATCTAGAAATGGGTTATTGTGTGTTATAGGCATTTCAGTGTGCGCACTGTACTACTACTTAAATACTATGAGAATAGATATTTGGCTTCTTTAAGTTGAATGGTCATGAGCCTTGACTGTATGTCCACATTGACGCCACAGTGTACGATCATGTTCAGAATTTTCTGTTATGAGGACTCGTGAAAATACTTGGTAAGTCCTCAGCATTAGATGCTAAGTTGAAAACAGAATTTTTAACTAGTGAACTATTCAAGCTCTGAATTGGCTAAATACTTTGGGTTTTATTACTTGAAATGCTGTGCAAAAGTATTGTCTATCTTGGGTTAAAAAAACTTTCTATCAAAGTTGGTGATGTTCTGAGCAAGGACCCAACTGTTCACCCATCTTGTTACAGGCCATGCCAATAAGCTTGCAGTGTGAAATAAGATCATCTCTTCTGTTTTGTTTTTCTATCCTCTATGACTAGAGGAAAGGTGATATCTTGAGTCTATCAGGAGGGGAGGAGGGAAATCAGTTTGCAGTCACATTGTGGGGAGAGTAAAACCATATGTGTGTCTGTGCCAGAATTAATAGTCTCAGAGTTTGACACGGTGTTAATAAACCAAACATTAAGTGTCTATTTAAGAGGTAGTATTTGAAGCAAAGTTTATATAGGATGTCTGAAGTTACGTAATCTGTACAGCAAACTACCCTCTGGTTAAGAAAGACATTGGTCATTTATATCTCCCAAATTTTTCCTGGCTATCATAGTATAAATGCAACAAAAATTAATACCAGAATATGCTCAGTGTTTTCTGAGGCAATTATATTGCTAATGACTTCTTCACTGAATGTACTGATTAAGCAAACAGCCGTAGGGAAGTCTTAAAATGAATTCTATAATTCTGTGCAGTGTATTTGTGCTGAGTCCAAAAAGTCCTGAAAGGAAAACATTGTCTTGTCTTACAATTATGCTATTTTGGGCACACATTATTCAAATATGTGCCCCATGCATAAGTAGTAAGGGTGTCCTTGTTTCAAGGGGCTGTGACGTGCTTCAGTGAAGGATCTGAGAAAATGGAGGAACACGTTCATCTGAATGCTGTAAGGTCCAGTGGGGGTCCCTTGGATCCTGCAGAGTAACAAGCGCTGCTGAGGCCACAGGTGTGGTGGCTTGTCCAGGGACGGTGGTGTTTGCTTGGTTATCCATGAGATTTTCCTGCTGTGGTATATCCTTAGATAACTCCTTAAGCCCCAAGCCTTGTGGGCTGTTTGAGCTATGTGGATGGGCTGCTGCAGGGTTGGTGAATTGCCCCAATGTGTGCAGGACTGGGTACTTTGTTCATGTTTGCTATTCCTGACTATGTATCATCTTCAGTAGCTCTTTAGAGTTGTTTCCTGCCTCTACATGTCAGGATTTATTTAGATGCTTGGAAAAATTGAATATATTCTAGGTGCTAAAAATTTAAATATTGGCTTTATGTTAAAATAGCACTTATTTTCTCAAGGGTATTTGGTAATCTCTAATAGGATTCGTGTTTCCTAATCCATTATAAACAGATGTTCTGCCCTTTTGTGGTGGGGGAGGGCAGCCTAAATTCAGTAAGATGATAGCAGTAGGAAGTGTTGCATTGGAGAAGTTCTTATTCTTATGAGAAACAGACAAGAATACTGTGACACTCTTAGGCTGTCATAACTCATCATAAGGTTCTGTTAGTTTTCCACAGCAGAGGAAGCAATAACAGAACTTGGTACTGCTCTGATAGTGTTGTTGGTTTTTTTTTTTTTTGGTCTCCCCACCCCCACATATGCAAAGTACTGATATGCTAAAAATAGACATAGAGCAAAAGTGGGCAGTTTCTTTGATTTGTAGCTCCAAGACTTTTCCCATTAAGTGCTGCACTGAAGAGCAGTCTTCTGTCTTCCTTATCACTGCATTTTACATTTGAGTTCTTTCTTAGGAACTTCATTACAGAATCTCCCCACCCTTCCTAAATCAGGCAGGTATTAGTTTTCAACTCATGATCCTGTGGGATTGTATAGGCTGTTCCTTGCTCAGTTTGAATGGGGTCCAGTGACAGTGTCTGCCCCACTGGGTCTGCAGTCATTTTAACAGAAGGTCCCTATTTATGTATCTAGCTTCAACTATTTATGTATCTGGCTTCAACTTTTTCTTCCAAGTACTAAATGGCCCCGTTTCAGCTATTCGTGCTGTAGGTTGGTCACTGTTTCTTATGATGTATCTAGATGGGGCACAGAATAAGGAAGATGCATAAAGAGAGTGAGAGTGTCTGTTGGACTTGGTAATACACTTCAGAGCGCACAGTCAAGCTTTTGAATGTAGCTCTTTAAGAAGAGTTGGTGTGGCTGGAAGAACATCCGCTGCCCTTTCCTGCAAACCTTGTTGATTATCTTCAGACCAGCAGTCTGTTGCTGTTGCTACAGCATTAATGACTAAGTTATATTCATTATGAAGTTGGATAATACAGAAATTATGAAGAAGCAGCTTGTTGTTGCTGAGGAGATGTGGCTCAATTTTTTAAGTGGAGCTAATTAAAATGAAATAGCCTTAAATTATAACTAGAAGCAGTCACATAATGAAACAGGACAGACTGTGAAATTTGAACAATGATGTCAGGTTTTGTATTAATTGAATTGAAAGCAGTGGTGACATGAGTTACCAAAAGGACTGATCTAGCATGCATGGCTATAAAATGATCTAAAACATTTTAAATTAAGTGGGGAATATTTCCACAGTTGTTCAGCTTCATTGAAAAAGTAATGGACTTAAATTATGGCTTTTAAAGGTTCAGTGTTTCTAATAGAAAGTAACAACTGGAATTACTGTAATTGTAGAGCTCTGGGAGAATTAACTTTAAAGGGTGCTACTTGACAATGTGGAATCAAATAATTAGTCAGTTGTAACTAATATGGGATCAGGACAGTACCTGGGGTTAAGCATGCCAAGTATTGTTTATCTGAACAAATTCCAAGACTCATAATAAATCTGTAATTCATGTTTGTTTTAGATGGCTGGCTCCAGAATTAAATCTGGGAGAAAGCCAGATCATGTTAACCCTCTCGGCACAGGATGCTCATTTAAGAACTTTATCTCACTTGGCGTGGTTCCTACATATTATTTGGAAAAAGTACTCCATGGACATCTCCACAAGAGGTAGTTTTCCATTAGTTAGATGGAAAAGGTATGGGCTTTTCCTGTAAATATGGGCTCCCTGAAATAATATTTCCAGTGGATATTAAGATCTTGAAGCCAAGCTTGAAGACACGGCTTTTCTGACAAAAGAACTTGTGTTTCCTTCAGAATTGAAATTACGTCGTGTAAAGTGATTGGCCATCACATGCAGGATAAACCCCTCTGTTAATAACCCAGCTGTGTAGGGGTGGAAATTCCTGGCGGGTGATCTTGTATGAGAGAACTAAATGGACTTGCATTTTGTTGGAGTTTTACCCCCTATGGATAAAGTAGACGGGATTAATGCTCCTAAAACAAGGAAGCTTTAGCTAGGGAATACAGGAAAGGTCTACAGCTTTACAAAAAGCATGTTAGCGCCTTAAACCAAACCCACTTCATCTGAATCAAATGCAGTGCTGTAGACACACTCTGTACTATGTGAGCTCATTTTTCCAGTCTTGCTTATGTAGTTTATTTCTTGTTGGTACTTGGACGGTAAGTGCTTGCTAGAGCTGCTCAGGAAACCCCTGAGTTTCAAATAGATCCCCCAGTTAGTAAAACTGTTTGAATACCCTGTCAGTATGCAACTCTTGAATTACATTAATCTTGCAGCTGCTGACCCTTGCATTTTACATTCCTTAGCTGCAGTAGTACCAGTTAGACTGAAAAGTAAGTATCACTTATCTGTAAGGTGGCAAGTGGGCCATGAGATGTCATTGTCTTGGGGGCAGTTAGGAAGCTTCTTGACTGTATACTACTAGCTTTATCAGAATTTTAAGTTTTTGGGTTTTTTTTATGTTGCAGTTTGCAGTAGACCAGCAAATCATATGCAAAGGTAGTATAAACCTATGCACTGTTCACTTCTGAAGTGAATGGCACTGTATCACTACAGAGTTGTCATCATCTGTCCCCTGTAACCCCCCAGTTCTTCTGATATGATGTGTCTTGGTGGAATATCGTCTTTGCCACACAGTATTTCTTAGAAATCTCTGAAACAAAAAATGTCTGCATCAGCACGTTCTCCTTCAGAGAGGTGCCAAGAGTACATCATATGAAGTTGGCCTTTATAATCGAGGAGGGTTCAGAAATTAATAAATAGCAGACCTGCTCTAGGCTACTGCAAGACAGTGTTGTCTCCTAAGAATTGAGAGGGAAGCTGGAATAGCTAGGTCTGTGCAGTACTTGCGATTGTTTGAAATCCATCATCTTCTAAATGAAGGGCTGGCATCTGGTTTCTCAAATGGTGCAAGCTTCTGTTGGCTAAGCCAGGAGTGAGAACTGTGATGGGAGGAAAGGAACTACAGAAAGAAAACAATTGGGGAGGAAAGTATGAGGTGATACATGAGGGAGAAGAGAATGAAAGGAAGGAGGGGGCCAAAGGGAAGCAGACAGTGTTCAATCCGGAATCGACTCCCTATTCTTCTTGTACTTTCTTGCCTCTGCCCTTCCAACTGAAGAAACCAAAACCTCAGCACAAAAGCTAAGGTGTCTGGACTCCAAATAAATAATTGTTGTGAAATGTTGTGTTGTATGACTAAGCTTTATTCACAGAATTGCCTCATCAAGACTAACTTCATAGCTGCATTTAAAGATTACTATGTGTTTAAAAAAAATATATATATATAGTAGCAAACATCACCTCTGAAAGTGCCATAATAAAAATGTAGGTATTTTGCTCAAGTTGCAGCCGTACTGCTTCTTGTAGTTGTCATGCAAGCACACTTACAGAAAGCAGAAATAAGCAAGAGAGAGCTGAAGCCTGTGGGAAGAGTAAAAGAAAATCATAGAAGTTCTTTTAAATACTAAAGCCAAATAAAGGCCAGTTTGAAGTATGCTAAGACTCTATACACTAATGCTCAGTAATAACACCTTGCATAGCAAGCTGGAAATGTTTGAAAACCTGTAAGAATGCAAACTTTGCATGAGAAATAATCAGAATCTGTAAACAAAACATGCTGGGATCCACCTACTGATTTATCCTTTCTTGTTCTGCATTGGGAAATAATGGAAATCAACACACACGCTAATTTGGGCATTCCTCTTCAGTTGTAGTGTTTATCTGAACATATTCCCAGATAACTGGGAAAGGACAGAATCTTGAGTTTGAGGATAATTTGGCAAGTTACATCTTCTTAAGTGCACGTCTGTACTTCAGTAAGTTTTGGGTAGATGGCCAACAAATCAGGCAGAATCTGAAAGTCTTTGATTTTACTGGCTTAATTGTTCATGTGGATAGGGCCCAAATTGCAGGTGAAGTACCCCGAGGAGCTCGCCTTTCTGAAAGTAATACGCTATTTTCAGGGAGAGGAGATGCTGGCCTAAATCTTTACAGTTGTGCAAAGAGTGATAGTTTGAATTGGTTTGGAAGATGGTAACAATTCCTGTGAAATGGAAAACTTTTCTTATGTTGTGTTGTAGCTTAAGGAAAGTCCTCCTCCAGCTAACAGTCTGTTTAAGGACGGGGGTAGTTCAGGAATACTTGCGCTCACAATATGCCTTTCTCTTCCAGCTGCAAGGGAACTCTACCCCAGCAGTCTAAAGGTGCAACCCCTCCCACCTCCCAAATGCTCTGTGAATGTATTTTTAATGTTAAGAATATGATTTTTCTTTGTCCAAATCTGTCAGCTTCCTCAAATGTCCTGGGGTTTCTGTCCTCCTGATACCCAGGAGGAGCTGGCCTGGGGGCTGTTGCATGCTGAGAAGAGCTGCAAGTAGGATTGAAAGTGAATGTCGGTTCCCCCTCGCGTCAAGAAGAGAAGTTAGGAAATAGCTGTCTAGCCAATGCAGATTGCAGTTCCCCTTGGGAGAGGGGACTCAGTGTTCCAAGAAACATCTCTCCAGGAGTGCACTAGACACAGTTGCTCTGCTGGTGTGCTACTTGTTCCTGGGAATTCCTGTTCGTTAAGTGGGTGCTTTTCCAGTTAAATTTTCCATCTGAAATACAGGATTATGTAATAAATACGTGCCTTGTTCCAAAGAAAATTTTAAAGGTTTTGTCTGATTTCACAGCTGCCTGTTCTTCCTGTTAAGAGGAATTTAGGGTTTGGAAGTTGAAATATACATTAAATGTATGTTTGGATTTTTAGGTTTGAAGATTTTTTTTTTTTTTTTTGCCTTTGAAGGGTATATAAAGTCAGAGATGATTCACTTGGAATAAACCAATGGTAACTTAAAACATTTTCTTGTTGCATTTAGTTGCAATCAGTAAACACTTCCTTATCTTGGGAAGAGGTGTAAACAATAGTAAGAAGCCGGTGGTTGAGAGAGTTGCTGAGCTCGTTCCTTCTTCAGAATGACCAGTAAAGTTTCTGTGTGGTTTTTTGTTTTTGTTTGTTTTAATTATTTATTTTTATTCCTTCCAGCATTATGAGGATATCTTTTAAATCAGCTTGATTATTAATAATGCCAGGACTATTTCCTTCTTATAAACTCAGTTTGGTTGACAGAAATAGGAAATTTATCTCCTGTACTTCAAATTGTTTTAGCATCTTAGTTTAAAATGCAAACAAGCCTTTTAAACTTGGATGTGATGTGGTATTTCTGCAGGATATATTTTTGCTAGCCTGAGCTTCTGTTTACATTGACTATATCAATTTAACAAAAAAAAAAAAACCAAAAAACCAACAATGTACCTTGAGTAGTTACCGATTATAAAAATATTTTAAACAAAAGCAAGTAGTCAGAGAAACGTTGTGTGGGCTTTTTCACTTCTGTATGATTGAATTGATACCTGTGATCAGATTGGTGTGCTGTACGCTGTGGTGTGTGACAGGAAAGAAACACGTGAATCAAATAGTTGAAATAGTTTAAATGTTACTACAATCCTTATTAGGCTGTTGACAGCTAACTACAAAGTTTTTAATCTTGTGAGGTTGAGAGACTGAGGGATCCAATTTTTCTATTTCTAGAAAAATCTTGGAATAAAGTCAGTGACTGACCTTACTTTGCCATGAGTAAATGCCTTAGATGTTTGTATGACAGTAAGGTTTTTTATTTTCTTTTTTTTTTTTCCTCTTACAGAAAGTACCATTTTTCAAATCGAATGGGACGTGGGATAAAAATAGATTTTGCTTGCTCTACGTTTTAACTTTGGAACAGGACCTTCTAATTTACTCAGTTTCAGTTTGATAGAAAATAACTTCAAACATTCTGGAACACTTGTTAGAGAAATTAAACCCGTCAAGGGTGTTTATAAGATAGTATAGACAGTGTTACAAAGCTTAGTAGTTTTCCCTCTATCAGAAAAGCAGATCTTTCCATGTTTTAATGTTCCTTTTTTTTATTTGTATGTTAGTCTGTATTTCTTGGATATACTCTACAGCGTAGAGGTTAGTATGTAGCTGAGCAAAATGTAATACCTAAAAGCTGTCTTTACTGTCCTAGCCTTTCAAGCAATGTAATTATGTTGCTTCTAAGCGATAAGCCAAGGCAATTTACAGATTACTGGAATGCTTGAAAACACTGACCTTTCAGGTCACTCTGAGCACTCCTATTATGCAGAGATTGCTGTGGCACTGTTGTAATGTGCTGGCCTGTCACATGCTGACTAACTTGCAGAAAGCTTTGATGCAGCTGTTTTAAAAATGCTTTTGCTGACTGATAGGCACTTAGGCTACTGACTGTGAACAAAGCTGGCTCTCTTCTATGCTTTTAGCCCCATTTTCTGTAACAACACTTCTCCCCTGCTGACTATGCGCACATTTCTTACCCGAGCCCAGTTGTTGACTTGTCTCCGTTTAAATCGTATTCGTGTTTAATTTTCACTTCAGAAATAGTGGTGTGTGAGAGATTTGGTTTGTGCGGTTTATTCGGAACTGCTGCAAACAAGCAGCCTTAAAAGATTGGTGTGGTGTGGGTGGATTATGGGGGAGAAAGAGTGTGTGTGACTGGGCAAAGCAGGGCGGGGAGGGATTAAAGAACAATGGTCCTTTATTGATGATGACCAATACAGTGAAAAGGAGTTTCCTGAAATGCAGCATATATTGTATAGCTGTTTGAATAATAGGTTTTCTTAAATTGGTACCAGGAATAGGAAGAAGCCAATAAGTAAACGTTTCTTTTGAGTATACTTAATAGGCATTATACATTCTAACTATAATGCTAGTACCTTCTTAAGTGTTAGAAGCAGGACCAAAATTAAAATTAAACTGACTTGATTTTTTTGTTTAATCTCTACTTTTATTGGATTTTATTAATAGCTGTTAGATCAGGTAGCATTGGACTTGAAAGGATCATAGGAAGAGGGGAAAAAAAGTCCCAAAGTATAAAAACTTTAATTCCAGTTGTCTGACTAAAATGTTACAAGGATAAACTGGTTTTTGCTTTCTGAAGACACTTATAGAGAATCCATATTGTCACTGAAAATAAGGCACTGGATGTTTGCAGAAAGTGGATATCTAATCCTAGTAAGCCTGTAGAGTAAGAAGCATGGCTTCTAACTTCCATAGGGGAAAAATATTTCCTGTGGCTTGGTTCAACATTTGTTAATCTGGATTGATTTAAATGACATAGTGAGGCAAAAAATGCATTACTGCACCTGTTTATAACATTACGGTATCTTTTAGAGGATTAAATTTCAAAAGGAATTACTTCTGAAGGTCAACCTACAAAAATGAGTGGGAAAGATGCAACTAAATCAATACCTTGCTATAAGAAGTACAAATTTAGATATTGTCACTGCACCGATTTTTTTGCTTATAAATTATTGCAACTCGCATGACAGAAGGTACGAATATTAAATCAGTCAGGCTTTGGAAGCACTCTACAGTGAGATTTCTTTGGTTTTTTCATTTTTTTTTTTTTTTTCTGAAAAAAGAGTGTATTACAACTGTCTTTGCTGCAAGGACTGTGTAATTCCTCGTCTTTCTGACCAATTTTTTCACTCTTGTGTTTGATCCTCACCTATTTGGTCTTCAGGATTTTTTTTTTTTTAAAAAATACAGTGGATTAAATGCTTTCTCTGCAAACCATGGCTTTCTGGTAGTATTTTCCATTTAACTTACTTATCAAACGGTTTGTCTGGTGTACTGAAGCTAAATTCTTGAGGTTCCTTACTCAGTTAGGAAAGACATTCCTCTTAAAAAACGAACAAAAAAACCAACCAAACGAAAACAACACAAAAAAAC